>JAMKCH010014090.1:0-66623 GCA_023653785.1 Ophioderma brevispina
TAAGCATGTGCTTTAATCCGTGAAAGGTTTCCGAATTCATAAGGGTGTTAGAAAAAAGTGTGTCAGATGGGTTAGGTTAAGGGAACTCCCTTGTTAATCTTTTTACAAAATGTTGTACTTTCACCGGATGTTGTCTGCAGGGGTCTTTGAAACACGAGTAGTACACTTAGTTACCATGGTTTTGTTGAAAGTTGATGCCACCAAATAGAGGAGACCTTCCTTCAGAAAATGCCCAAAACGGCATCAAAATCCGTGTTTCTTTATAGAGCTACAACTGCAGAAATTAAGCTTGCATTATGGGTGATATTTTGACCCGTAATTTTTAAACATCTTGTGAAAATGATGTGAAAATGATCCGACCACTTTCGTCTCTTAGGAATTGATGGTGTGAACTTTCAATGTGGCTTGTAGCAAAACGCAAAGTCTGAATTTGTGCCCAAGCGTGCCCCTTCATGTAATTTCCGTTCAAAAACCTAACAAATTGTAGTATTTTAACCTCCGGCTAATAAATAAGAGGTCGGTTAAACAATTAAGAATTGGTTTTATAAAATATCAGTGTACCTTGTAAAAAATGTCTGAATTTGTGCCCAAGTATGCCCTTCGTGTAATAATAGCTCAAAAGCACACCAAATTGTAGTAGTTTTAACTTGTTGTTGTTGTGGCTATTTGGTAGCCGACACGTGGTTGGTATCATGAGTGATGGTTAATATGATGAGATTCTGCCCCCAAATCTTGTCCCAGGAGCATATTTTAACTCGTCTCATAGCGGCGTTATTCATGATATTGGGTGCGCTTTATTCTGTTAAAGTATTTATTTGAGTATTACAAAGAACGACTTTCTGCCGGCTTGGATTGCGTGATGTGCATTTGTAGGCGATTGCCTTGTTATCGAAAGATCGTGGGATCAATTCCCACTGTAGGCCAAGATTCGTTTATTGTTTTATTTTGGAGTTAGAGATTACAATGAAAACAATTCCGAGTTGGCGAGGATAATTCAATTGGTTATTGTCATGGACCATGATTTAGAATCTCACACGTGCTGAGTGATGGCTTGGCAGCTTTCCTGCTTAGAGGGTGATTATCGCATAACCTTAAGCCGATATCGGATCATAGAGAATTGAATAACAAAAGGCGGCAATGTGATAGGGTCTTGAAAAACTAGATGCGGTGTAATGTCGCCACTTATCTCTAGGTCCATAGACCTGAAGGGATTGCAACAGCTCTACTAGATCTTCGTTAAAACTTCTTTTTAAAACGGATTCTTCACCGTAACGGAAAAAAATCGATTTTAAAAATGATTTCAAATCGATATCCTCTTTCTAAGCTTCTTGGATTAGAAGATTCTGGAGAAGTGGGATTGAATTGATCTGAATAAAAAAAAAAAAAAAGAAATAAGTAACCGCCCACTTATTTTGCATAACAGCTGTTTAAATATGTAAAAAAGACATGAACTTCTAATAGTTACGTGCTTCTTTGTTGCAACTGCCATATAAATTTGAGATTTTACTAATAATTGGAGAAATAATGACCAAATGCAAACATTTTTTAAACTGTTTATATCGAAAGGCGTACACGAATGGATTTACCACGGAGTTCGTAAGTGTCATTATATACACTGACACGTAATAAACATTAACATGAAAACTTTTTTGTGCGTTTAGGAGATCAAAATAATAAATTAAAAACAAAAATGATTTGGTTTGGTGTTAAAAGCAAAACGAATAAAATAACAACTATTAAAAGATTAATAAGAATATTTTTGCGTGCTTTCTGAATATCTCTGGATCTCCGATCCGTTACAGTGCTTTCTGACAGTTGTCTCTTTGTTCTCAGACTTAAAAACATCATAAGGTATAAATAAGTAAGTGTCCCAACTGGGAGGATATAACCCGTGATGTTCTGAACTATGAACACAAAGAGCTTCATGAAATTAGAAATCGGTTTAAATACACAGCGATCTCGTTGTTCATCATATAAGTTTAAGAAATATATACATAGGATCTCTGACGAAACAGAAAATATCCATTGGAAAAGTATTGCAAGTTTAAGTCGTCTCTTCGTCACTAGCTGCCGATAGCGCAGGGGATAAACGATGCCGATAAACCGCTCCACTGAAACCAAGACAAGTGCAAAAGCCGATGCGGCTGAAGAAACCCATAGAAAGAACTCTGATCTGATCAGCATACAAACGAGTTGTTTTCCAGTTACAGATGAAGGTCTGATATCAAGTTGGTTGTATACTATTTCAAGAGCCGTAAAAATACAGACTAGTACATCTGCGACTGCCAGATTGGCAATGAGGTAGTTGGTTGCATTGTGCAAGAAGGTAGCTTTCCAAACAATGTAACAAACAAGAAGGTTTCCAACTACCCCCGCAAAACTTAACCCCAATACAGTACACTTTGTTCCGGTAGTGAAGATAAATGAATTTAGGTATGAGGATTCATTCATACTTGAAAGAAATTATTCCATACACAATTTAGGTGAATTAGAATTACGATTTCTTCAACCCTGCCAATATTTTCGACTACATACATCAGTAGGTTTCATACGAAATATTTCGACGTATCTGTAAACAGTAAATGATTGATAACTTACTCGAGTTCGTTTTAATTTCTTTTAACTAATACGGCACAATTGACTTCACTTATTAACTTCATTTGCAGACTAATTTACATTTACATCTTGACCATAAAAAATATTACAAAGATGGTTGTTAATTGTATAGGTGTGTTTGGAAAGACACTACAGAAACATTTCAGAGTAGCATTTGGTTACACTTAGTCATGTTTTACTTAATAAATTACTTGAAGCATACGAGACTAGATAATAATTGTACTCTAATATCAAACACTAACCGTTAATTGCATCCCTACACAGAAAATTACTGAGTCAAATGACTCATTTCGACCATTTTGGAATGCGTCAGCAATAAGTGAGTCAATTGACTCATTTTTGGTGAGTCAGAAGACTCACTAGTTGCATTTGTGAGTCAATTGGCTCATTATGGAGCTTTATGGGTGAGTCAAATGACTCAATTTAGCTGAATAGTGTTTCAATACACGGACAAATGAAGAACTCACCAAAATGAGTTATTTGACTCAGTAATATTTTTCACGCATCCACGATTTGCTTGAAATGTTGTGACGTGTACAACATATCGAGGGTTGGTCATTTTAAGATTTTGGCGGAAACAGAATCTATAACACCCAAAGACCATTAAGTCTTTTTCAATTCCTGTTGTATATAAAGCACAGTAGCACTTTACCATATCTCAGTGGAGATCAACAGAAGCCCTTAATTCCATAAAGAGCCATGCATTCCATCATTTACCAATTAGTCATTTAAATGAGTCATTCCATCAATACAAATTAAAGGGCCATGCCATCATTTAAAAATTAAAGGACCTTTGTTTGTTTGTTTGTTCAGTGGATGTTATAAGACATCCTCTGTTCTTCCATGAGGATTTCTATCATTTACCAATTTACCAATTAGTCATTCCCTTCATTTATTTACCAATTAACACTTAAGTGACCAGGGGGGGGGGGAGTTCCTAGGGACCCTCCAAATTTGTTTTCGCGCTGGCCGCTTTACGCGTGGGTTTTTCGCGCCGAAATATTTTGTAATTGTCTGACTTTTAAATGTGCTTCTTTTCATACCAAAAAAAAAATAAAATCGGCCAAGCGGTTAATGAGTTAATTAATGAGGGTCCCATGGAACCCCCTTTGGCACTAACGGAAGTCAACTGAGAATATTAAAAAAAAAGAACCAAATCATTTTTTTGCTGATATATGTTCACACATACATATAAGTAAACAATAATAGTAACATTAAAAATAATTAACCCTTTATGTGCTGAAAACAAACAATTTCATTGTAGACGTTGATAAACCGTTACTGTACAAAGTTTATGGAAAAATGGTGTGTATTTTGCAACACCCGTTAAAATACATGATTCCTAAAACTTCAAGTTTTTTGTTAAATATATGTAATTTGGGTCTTCTAGAGTAGATATCAACATAAAATAAGTTTTCAAAATGTTTGATGTAAGCGCAAGGCTCATTTGAATTTTCCGTCTTTTTGCCCAATTTTCGCGTGTTTTGAAAACAATGTTTTTGCCCCTAATTTGCACCCAAAATAACAAATCTCATTTTTATTGCTGATTTGGGGTTGTCTTATGACCCTTCACATGTGAGGCTCACAATCCATTAGGGTCATAACGTATTGCCGCAACGCGTTTTGAGAAATTGACAACACGTAGTCGGAATATATCATAACGCATACCGAAGTATAAACACATTTATGTGTCTATGCTTATGAAAGACGAGCAATGGTAAGGGAGCAATCTACACCCTAGCAGTGCAACTGATAAAGGACCCGCAATGGAGTCCAGAAACGCGTTTTGCTAGCTATATGCTCTTTATCAACATGCTAAGACAGTGTGTTTTAAAAGTTAGTATTTTCGATTTTGGGCATTTGTTCTATCCACGTGCTTTTAGGCCTATATTAATTTTATGTAATTTGTCTTGTTCAAAAAGGTTCTCTTTGGTAAAGCTTCGATATGGGTTTAACTGGCATACTATTTGTTATGCTGTTAATTATGAGTGACAGAATGATAACACTCGTAAATATTCAACTCTTTTCACCCGAACTACAAACAAAGGTCAATGGAGATAAGTACTGAATTTTTTATCTAAGATAGGATCTAATTCAAAGTTGTTTGCCACGTTATCCCCCACACAAAGTTGGCACACCTTGCTTAATCCTTCTTTGTTCATATATTAAATGTCTTTTTGTGTGACAAGTAGCATGTCAACAGGTACTTTCCGTATTTAACAATAAACGAAACCATGGGAATGGTTGTATTTTACATCATTTAGATTATAAATTGTAACTCTCTAGTATGATGAGTACGGTATGCATGTTTGTAACTTCACAATATATTTTTATTTCTTAGACCCAAGATAGGATCTAAATGTGTAAATAAAGAAGGCGTACTTTCGTCTAAATGGACAAAATTCAGACTGGATGCAGGTTCCGTTCAGGACCCGTCGCCCTCTCTAAAATTTGTCACGTTGTGGATCTATGTTTTGAAATACGTCACCGAAATTCACAATTCTTATTGGTGGACACCGCAACGCGTTGTTACATTTCGGCAACGCGTTGTGACTTTATCACAACGCGTTGCGGCAAAATGTTATGATACTTATGGCGTTATAGTGATCGTTTTGCAGAAAGTCATGCTTTCACGTGGGCCCGGGTTGCCTGTCGTGTGTATACCGTGTTGATCTTCATGCCGTCTTCTGGTTTTTCTCTTTGTCTTGTCCTTCCTTACCCTTGCCCCCGTTTCCTGTTTTTGCCACGTTATCCCCCACACAAAGTTGGCACACCTTGCTTAATCCTTCTTTGTTCATATATTAAATGTCTTTTTGTGTCAATTTGATCCCTTGCGTGTTTTGTACTTGTCCCGTTGGATTCACCATTACCTACTGTCAGTATGCTTGTGTGTTTTTCAACAGTACATTACTTCGTGGGTGAAATGGTCTTCACAGTGTACAGGAAAGAAACAAAAGAACCGGGCTATCCTTGAGGCCCATCAGAGGAAACCCTTTTTTGTTTCAATTGTTATACTTTTTTCTAGGATTATTTTCCATATATATATATTTTTTCCTGGACTTAATTTTTTTTGTAGATTTTAATTTTTTACTTAGATTTTTTGTAGATTTATCATTTTTCCCTAGATATATTTTAGAATAACTTAAAAATCATATTGACTAAAAACGACGGCACGCGAATTTGCAAGTGTTTACGGGGTACGCACAAACTTAAAAAAAATAATTTAATGGTATGCTCAAACCAATCTCGAAATGTTTCAGTGCGGACAACATTTCTGATGTATTTCTTTATATCACTAACCAAGTGACATTTAAGAACAATTACATTTAAATCAATGTAACCGATTAGATCATTCCCTATTTGAACTCAAAATGTAATAAATATAAACGATGAAATGTTTCCAAGATCGGGCCAAATTAATAATATTTTTGCCATTTTAATCTTTTTCGAATAGGTTTCGCTCAAGCTCAAATAGTGGAAAATCGGGATTTTATGAAACGGGAACGAACGTAACTAAAAAACGTAAGTGATCGTATCAAATTTGGCACAGATATCAAGCATCCAAGGGATGAACCATGAAACCGGATTTGTTTAATTTGGTCTTCAATTACAGTATAAAGTTGAATGGTTATTCAGCTGCTGGCTGGCATGGCAACCATATAAAAAAAAAATCGACTTCATGTGTTTTCTGCGCACTATAATCATGCAACTTCTACCCAAGTCAACTTGGGTATAATGCAAGTCACAGGTTAAGTCAGTTCCAATTTGGTTCCCGTGTTTGGTTACCATTGCAACAAGATCAAAACAATGCCCATTTTTGAAAACTTTGTAACGTCCTCTCAGTCTACCAGTCGATGATCGTTGCCTTGCAGGTATTCAGGGGCGCGAGGCGCGATTGAAAATATTTTATCACGTTGGAGTTTACGAATTAAGGAATAACATAATTGGCATGGTCAAAATTTGGTGTGTGTGTGTGGGGGGGGGTGTATGCGTGGTGTGTGCATGGTGTGTGTGTGTATGTGTGTGTGTGTGTGTGTGTGTGTGTGTGTGTGTGTGTGTGTGCCAAACATAACATTTTCAATTGCAGAGTGCACGGTTATGACCTTAAAAACAGAGATGCCGTATGGTCCCTTATAATGACTATATAGAAATGGTTCTAAGAGCCCAATGTCAAATCGCATTTCCCCTATTAAAATAGCATAATTTAATACGGCAAGTGAGCGTACAGTATAAAAAGAACATAAAATGGTTCTGGTACTAAGGCAGAATATTTCAGCTAAATAACTATTGTATTTATGGGATCTTGTTAAATCGTAGGTTTCGGTCGATTATGCATTTAAGTTTTAATTTATAAAGGAGGGGACAACAAATTAATGAGACAACGCAAAGACTTTGCAAAATTGTTTTAGACCTAAACGCAGACACAATTGGATTTATACGGAGTCATTAGTTTCCATTAATTAACGCCCATAATAAACATATACAAGAACATTATCACGCGTGATTCAACATTCAAAGTTAGTAACCCAAAATTAAAAAGAAACTTGGCCCCCGGCTGTTCGTTAAAAGCAAGATGAATAAAACTGCGTAATGATAAAAAGGTTCAGAAGGCACATTCTGCGTGCTTGCCGAATATTCTACATATTCGATCATTTCTTTCTTTCTTAGTGCTGAAACGTTTGTTTTGAGGTTGAAAAAAATATCATTAATTAAAAAATTAGTGCCAAAACTGGAAACAGAAAACCTATGGGTGGTGGTATTAAAATATAGCCACTTTCACGATCTTGAATCGGTTTGTTGACGCAAGATCCATTGCCTATCATATTTTGTATAGAAAACAAACAGGTAATCTCTGTTATCATCCCCCCCACGTAGCCAAATAGCCATTGAAAAAGTACCCAGCAATTTTAAGTCTACTGCTAGTGACAAGCTGGACGATACCTCAAGGGTAAACGTCCGATAAACCTCTCTCCAATTGAAACTAGACAAGCGCAAGAGCCGATGCCGTTTAAGAGTCCACAGAACGAATCCGATTCGAGTACACACAAAACATTTTGTTTTTTACCAAGTGCTGACTAAGGCCAGATTTCAATTTTAACGGTAAAGATTTGAAGTGCGGGAGCTACAGACAAGTGAATCTGCACTGACATTGACGATAAGGTACTTGGTGAAATTTTGAAAAGTGTCTTCCAATAACGTAACAACAAGAAGGTTTCCTTTCCGACTATTCCCCGTTTATCTCAAACCAAACACACATGACTTGATTTCGGAAGGGAAGGTTAAGATTATTTGCAGTTGATTGTGTCATTTTATATTTTGAAGCGTACAATTTCCATTTGTGCGCTATTATTAGTTAGTTAGTGTTTCAAGGTATGTTACGTATAATGCTTTGCAACCCTATTTTTTTGATATTTGGGTTGAATCTACACACTGTTACGATTTTGTATCGATTGAGTTCATTAATAAACACGTGCGGCGTGTTCTGCAATCGGTATTGATTATAGTTTCCTCGAGTGTTCTATTGCCGTTGCCACTACATTTATTATCACAATCCGTTTCGCTTATTTTGGTAATAGTTTTGATACGTGATCTATCTATCTAGCCATAGCTAATATATCTATCCATATATAATATATATATATATACTAGCTACGCTCTATTATAGATATCTATCTCTATATTATATATATATCATATAACAAATGGACAAAAACGGAAAACGGCTTGTCCAGAGCTTTCGCTACGCACGGAGCACGTAGCTTCTTCAGTGGATATAACACGAGTTAAACAAAAAATTTTGATACACAAAACACGACAAAATGTAAAGAAAATTATGGTGTTTTTTTTTTTTTGAAGGGTGAGAGCTAACTGAACGTACGGGTAACGAAAGGATTAGAAATCTGGGAGCGCGTTTACTCCCGAATGTGCAGAACCGTGGGTGATATGTGTCGAGCTTTTGTTATCCCGAACTTTTCGCGGAGTTGCCGGCGCAATTTGGTTTGATTGCAACAATTCTATCACGGTAAGTTTGATGTCATCAAGAGAATGATTACTTTGTGAGAAATGCGCAGCGACTGGTTTTTCCTTACTGTTTTTAGATGGTGCTGTTAGAAGTGGATCTATGATTTTCTTTCTCATCCTTTCAACGAATTTTCTTACCCGTTTCTCCGACATATTGTAATTACCTTTGAACATGTTTATGAGGTAAACTACATTAGCACTGGTACAATCTGAAGTTTGTCTGATTCAAAAGCACTTTGCCCGTGACGAACTAGAAAAACTGGTGATAGGTATCTGTTTTGCAATTCTTACAACCTTTGTTTTTGCAAGGGCGACATTCAAAGTCAACATGTTCGGCTGATCGGGAATTGCTAGAAATACTTTGTCTTTAAAACCATATGTTCACGTACTTTGGGAGGGCGTCTGTAATGAATGAGAGGAAAATCAGGTAACGTTTTGGAGGCGTGGGTGAGACTGAATAATAGGCCGTGCTTTTTGAACTAATGAGATTTAAATTGGGGAGATTGGGGTGGTATGGACTACAGAGGGGTGCGGTCAGATGTTAGATGATTGGGTTTTATATTGTAGAGCGTCATTTCTGTTGCCGGAACTGGCTTAGAAATCTGTTGATCGCCATTGGATTATGTGTACCCCTATTAAGAGATTTGGTTTGTTTCCCTTTTGAATTTTTTGTGGAAGTCAGATTCTTCGAGCATATGCGACGAATCTTAGAGTGAGTCCGTAGGATGCCTTTAGTCAGTGTCTCGGGTGGCAGCTAGAAGGTTGAAGGAACATTGCTTGTCTGTGGGTTTGGTGTGTAAATCAGTGGTCATGGTGCTGTTGGTGGTAAGTTTGACTTTGACGTGTCGGGAATGCGATTTCAGATTTGGAACTTTCGGATGTGAATTTAAATAGGGGAGGATGCAATTGGCGTGTTCTATGATTGGTCAGGTCTCCTCAGGTATAGGTCCAAATTAAAATATGTCGTCTATGAAACGGAGCCAAACCAGAGGTCTTTTTTGGATGCCGTAGTAATTAGGTCATTCTCAAGCTTGCCCAGGAATATAGGTTGGCGTAAGGGGCGCGTACTTGCCCATACAGTTCCTATACCTTAATATAATTGGTCCTTGTTAAATGTGAATTATTGGATTAGGGTACGTTGGAGGAGTTGTATGAGTTCCTTTGGTGGGTGGGGATTTGTTTGATTCTTTGTTCCAACACTTCAGTGCAGCTTGAATGCCACTGTATTGTGTAATTGTTGTATATAAGGAGGTGACATCCATAGTGGCCCCAAGGATGCTTGTTGGGAAGTTTTCTTGAATGTTTTTGAGTTTTGTGAAAATCGGTTGTATCTTAATATAATAGGGGGAGTGATTGAGCAAGAGATTGTAAATGGTGGTCAAGGAACTTTGAAATATTTTCTTTAGATGATTAGATTGTGTGATATGATAGGTCTGTAAGGGACATCTGGGTTTGGGGTGGATTTTGGCAAAATTAAAATACGTACTTGGCTATGATTGTCTGGGATTAGAAAATCATGAGTGTCAGCATCAATACAATTTTGTGAGAACAAAGTCATCGACTCATTTGTTGAACATACTTTACTGTGATTTCAAGAGTGGTGGTCGGAATCTCTTTTTTTGTAATGCGTGGGTTACATAATAATTGTCTATGCTCATCAATGTAGTCCACTTTTGTGAATAACTAACCCACCCCCAGCCGAGCCCTTATCGGCGGGTTTGATAATTATATGTCATTACTTTTGAGGGATCTGAGGTCATCACTTCGATGAGATAGGGTTATAAACGGACTGCTTGGGGGGGTGTGGGTAAGATTTGACGTCAATGTCCAACTGCATTGATGACGACTCCGAACAGGTCGAGTGATCTTGGTTGCCAGGTAAGATTTTTTTCTTAAACAATGGGGGTTAGGACGGTAATACTACTGGTGTCAATGAATCGATTTTGGATCCGCTTTAAAGAAGTTAGTGCGCAATCTTAAGCGACGGTAAAAGGATTCCATGTCCTTGAGGACGTTCATCATATTGACGGCTTTTGGTTTTGGACAAAAACCCAGTTCCCTCTAGCCCAAGAATCTTTTCACCGTAAGAGAGATCGCTGTTGGATAAATTGACTTGACCTTACATTAATGTGGTCTGCTTTGGGCAATGGCGCACAAATCTAACGATTTCTACCCTCTTTGAATTTGTTCCTTTTATCGATTGTTTTTGTGTATGTAGGTTGTTTTTTGGGTGTCATTTTTTTGGATGTTTATGTTGCGTTTGACAGTTCTCCAATTCGAATTGTGGTTATGATAGTAATTGTTGACCGTCTGTTTGGGGTTTTTGTTCATTAAACTAGTAGCTCTTGTTATGATCTCCCCTCCTGTGTGTAAGATCACATTTGTATTATTTTGCTGAAAATGCAGCAATGTACATAAGCTCACCAAAATCCTCTTCGTCAACACATTCCCAGAAAATACTCTCCCTTCTACAGTCTTGTGAGATAGAGGTCCCAAGGTGTGGTGGTATGGGAACTGAATAGCGTTAGAAGTCCATATTCAGTCTGATGTAGGGTTTGGTCCCACGTGACGAAGTGCGAGGTTTCGAATTCATGGCATTTTGACGAACTTTTATACGTAGTCCTTTCGGTGTAGTTCTGTTCTCCAAATGGTGGTTATAAATAGAAGCTGATGAATAGCGCTTTCGTTGCTACTCGAAGATGTCTAAAACGATTGAAGAGAGTTTTTGTATGTGGATCAATCCGTTGCATTAACTCCATATTATCTGAACATGAGAATATGTCCGGATTATAAATGATGCTAGCTGATTGAAGAAATGTTAATAAATGACAGGAAAATCAGCAAACGGAGCATATTTCTAAAGCCGGATCTGTGTAGATGCATTCCGTGAAGTAGGAAATAAATAACAAATGACAAAAACGGAAAAACGGCTTGTCCAGAGCTTTCGCTACGGCACGTAGCTTCTTCAGTGGATGTGATAACACGAGTTAAACAAAAAAATTGATACACAGACACACAACACCCCCACTAATATATTATTATATACTCATATAATATTATAAATATATATATATAATATGTATATCTCTCTCTCTTCTCCTCTCTCTCCTCCTCTCTCTCCTCTCTTCTCTCTCTCTCTCTCTCTCTCTCCTCTCTCTCATCTAACTCTCCTCTTCCTCTCCTCCCTCTCCTTGGCGCTCCCGCTCTTCCCTTCCCGGCCCGGTGGGGTTGCGGTGTCCCGCCCCCCCCTTCCGCTTTCCGTTTTTCCCCCTGGGAGTGGCAGGACCATTGTTTATATTGTCCTCGTCGGTGGAAAAAAAAATCATGTGTTAACCACCCTTCTCTCTCCGATTCAAGAAAAAGGTCTTTTTTAATTGACGTAAGCGTAAAATACTTATCCTCATTCGTAAATAAATCAATCTTGACGTCTATATAGTTCGTTTTCAATTAACTTTGGCCATGTTTTTTCTCATTTATTTCGAAAGGATGAAAGACCAATAAACAAACATCATGCCAGAATGTTGCTGTGCAAGCTTGACCTAAACTAAAATCCGTAACTTCTTGCTTTACCGTTCATTTGTATTCATTTACCATACAACCACCTACGCCGCGCTTTCAGAAGAAAACATAGGGTCAACGACCTATATCATAATGTAAACTGGTAAGTTATTGTGAAAGAGGGCGGGTATTTTGTTACTCAACCCGAATCGTAGAGGTGATAACATCTGGCTATAACAATGACTCCGCATACCGGGCCCATTGTAATATCTTTAGTTAATGGTTTGCTGAAGTCTATACATATCCATTGGTCACTGATATTATGAAAGAGAAATTGATGTGACATTTTATTTATTTTTAAGAAAATGTGCAAGTTTTATTAGGGGCAACAGACGGTTATGTCATGTTAATAATTTATCAATATTTTACATCGGGTTTTGTCTTATCCCTTCGAATGGAATACGGAATTTGTTATGCAGCTTGTTATTTGGTCTATGTCCCATAGTCTAAATAGACCTTGCAAACGAATCTGCACGAATGGTTTCGATGGTTTCTAGGCAACATTGACCTACTGATGTAAACATTTTATACAGGAATAAAATGAGTATAGACCTGTTCATCTGGTTCTAAGGATTAAAAAGGTATAGTCTGCTATATCTAGGACAATTATTTTTAACACAATGCTTAAAATTACAGATTTCTCTCAAAATGGGCTCACATTCTTCATACTTATAGATAGTAATGTAAAATAAATGTTATGTGATTTGTTTGACATGGTGATATAATTAAAGTGGAAATAGTGTTAATGCCCCGTGTCTATGGGGGAATCAGCACTCTGGCCCCTCTTTAGATATTTTGAGCTCGTTAACATAAAGTAAATGTATGTTTTCCCTAACATTTCCATACGCCTAATTTGAAACCACGTGAAACCAATCTGACCAATGCAAATGTCTACCCCCATGCATAACCTTGAACAGTTTTTTTGTCCTGTCCTTTGTCAACCAAAGGTTTTAGATCATAGGAAACTATAACTTTTTTTACTCCTTAGGACCAGATGAACTGCTTCCACCTTTCAATCCCGTGGGAATATTTCGCTAACTTTTACCCTTGCAAATTTATCCCCTCCGTATCTCAACATGGCCGAGGATGCAAAAAGTTGCCCGTCATCGATATTGGAATTAGCAGTCAATGTTGCTTAGAATCCATCAACTTCTGCCTACCGCAGGATTATGTTTAAAGCAATATAGCACCTTTTTTGAAGATCGCCCTCAATTTTTCGAAAATTTGAAATTTTTAACACAGTTGCATTGGTACTTGGCTAGTAAACGATACCTTGATGGTTAAGCTCGAAAATGTTTATGCGTCACACAAATGAAGGATTTTGTAATTAGAATCTTAATATCGGGATCCCGATAATAATTCAACGGCTGCGGAATCGGTCTTCCAATGTGAAAATAGCCGGGAAATAGCGTCATGTACATATCTAACCTCATCCATTAGTAGTTTTTATTGGGTCAATGTAAGTCCAAGTTAGAGGTTATCTGTTCTTGATGTGGCACATTTCAGCATAGACGGAGAAAAACGGTAGCATTGTCCAGCTCCGCCGTGTAATTTGTAAGTCCAAGTTTGGGATGCCATTTAAGTACAACATCGCTTATTTTATAGAAATGCCATTTTTAGAATTCTCATTTGCAGGTATAGTTTCGTAGACATTACCAACATACCTCTGCAAAAATATCAATTTGGAAAATTGGGGGCCCTCTTCAAAAGATGGCTAATATTGCTTTAATTTAAAGTCAGCACTGTTCAGAAATGTGTGTATCCAACACCCTTTTAGTGAACTCTTAACATGACCTCTCATGCACTTGTTAGATTATTGGCAATTTAAATGCTACCGGTTATGTCCCTTGGAATCTTCTCTCACAAGTTGAACCCTATGCTGCTGCCTATGATAATACCTTCGTCTACATGAACGACAACGCCGTCTACACAATCATTGAAGAGAGGTCAAGTATTCTTGGCTCTTGTGAGAATGGCCGTTTATATATTTACATTGGCGACCAACGAAGAGCAAGACAAAAAAAATACGCATATCGGTCCTGAGGCTGATTGATGGGCGTACACTAAAGTATAATACAACATATGGTAATAACAAAGCGGCATATTTGAATAAAACTTACGAATACAGTTCGGAAATAAAATTCCGCGAGATGGTGTGCGACATCAGAGGTGTGTGTGGGTGTGTCTGTCTTAGCTCTTCGTTGGTCAACGGTACTGTGCAGATTGAAGTATACGCTCTTTTCATGCTGTTGCCATATATGTGCAGTATGTTAGTTGAGGCACTCTTCTGCTTTCTACAAAAATGTACATGGTTTATGTAGCCTTGATGGTTTTATTCACGCCGTAATACGATTAGCATTTTGCATAGCTCTCATTAAGTTTGAGCACTCTAGTACTCATAAACAATGTGCGGCGTGATGGATGGGTCAGTGGCTTATAACGGGTCATTGATTCACGTCATTTGTTGGGTTTGCATTCAGCTCGGTGCTGCAGATGAGACACCAAAGTTCGAAACGGTTAGTATTGCAGATGAGTATTACGATTCCTTCATGCTGTTGTCTATGGTTGCAGTAGGTTAGTTGAAGCACTCTTCTGCTTCCTACAAAGGTACATTGATTATGTAGCCTTGATGGTTTTATCAAGACGTAATGCTATAGCATTTTGCATAGCTCACTCATTGAGTTTGAGCCTCTGGTATTCATAAACAATGTGCGGCGTGATGGGTTGGGTCAGTGGCTTAACGGTCATTGATTCAATTCATTTGTGGATTGCCATTTCAGCTCTGTGCTGCACTGATGATAACACAAAGTTCGAAACGGGACTGTCTGCAGATTGAGATTACCGCTCCCTTCATGCTGTTGTCAGATAGGTGCAGGAGTTTAGTTGAGCACTCCTCTGCTTTCTACAAGTTTACGGGTTATGTAAGCCTTTGAGGTTTATCAAGGGACGTCGTAATTACTATTAGCATTTTGTATAGCTCACTCTTTGAGTTTGAGCACTAGGATTCATAAACAATGTGCGGCGTGATGGGTGGGTCAGTGGCTTAAACGGGTCATTGATTCACATTTGTGGATTGCATTCGGCTCTGTGCTGCACTGATGAGAAACACAAAGTTCGAACTGGTTTACTGTTAAAGATGGTGATTACGCTCCTTTCATGTGCTGTTGCCATATAGGTTGCAGTAGGTTTAGTTGAGGCACTCTTCTGCTTTCTACAAACTATACATGGTTGATGTAGCTGATGTTTTTATCAAGACGTAATAATATTAGCATTTCTGCATAGCTACTTATTGAGTTGAGCACTCTGGTATTCAGGATACAATGGGCGGCGTGATGGGATGGGTCAGCGGCTTAACGGGTCATTGATCACTTCATTTGTGGATTGCATTCGGCTCTGTGCGGCACTGATGAGAACACCCAAATTTCAAAACGGTACTGTCTGCAGAGGGAGTATTTTACGCTCCTTTCATGCTGTTGACATTAGGTTGCGTCCACATAGTATTCGACTTATTCGACATTTTTGACTTGGTCAGAAATCTGGCATTGTATGTTGTTGTGTACTATTTAAATATTCATCAAATTTAAACCTCAAAGTGCTTAGGTTAGTAAAATATAATTAACTAATTTTGACGTACTTACAAACCGTTAAATTGTCTGCATCACTAAAACTATTTGTCGAAAAAAAAGTTCTACTGCGCAGGCCCATAGCATCGTATCTGCATTTTGAAGCATTCGCAGCGTCACAGAGTGACGATTGTGCGACGTATTTTGCAGTTCCGGTGGAATGGCTCTTTTGTCGTTTTCACATATGGACCGTAGTTGCGCAAAAATGGAAGCTGGAAAGCCCTCATTCATTATAGGCAATGTCACCAAAAATTCAAAAGAAAAATTTTTAAATGTATTAAAATAAACAATGACCTAATACAAATAAACAATCAGAAATATTTCAAGTATCAGGATTTTTCGCCTTTTTGTGTTAAACCAATGGCGACCTCTGAAATTGGGATTGATGGCGCCCTCCAATATATATATATATATATATATAGAGAGAGGACAAGAGTCAAGGGTGGCGCTATGCGGTAAGTTAACTATAGAATCATAGGTGCTAAGGGTCTGCACATACCAGCATGAAGTATGTTATGTGAAATGGCCGTCTAGGCCTATAAAGAAGGAACCAGCCATTTGAAAGAACGAAGACAGATAATAAGCCTCAAAAGAGCACTTCGCCGTGGGAACGTAAAAACCCCGGGTCACCTGCGTAAATGGCAGATGTGATACCATCTACAGCCACGAGCCCACACAGAAGCGCTGAGATAACACTTTTTAGGTATAGCTATATAGCTGTAAGGCTAGATCGTTTCGCCGAAACAGTATATTTTAAACATGAGTCAAGGGTGGGTCTATGCGGTAAGTTAATATAGAGACATAGGTGCTAAAGGGTACGACGCACATATCCCGCATTTTAAAGTATTTTTAAATGGCCTTTAGGCCTATAAAGAAGAACAAGTCAATAGGAAAGAAAAAGATCAGAGGTAGAAGAAAGCCTCAAAAGAGGCACTCGCCGGAATCGCACCCCGGGTCAACCCTGCGTACATGGCAATGGTGATACCATCTACACCACGAGTCCCACACAGCTGAGATACTACTTTTGAGTATGATGGCTATATAGCTGTAGGCTATATAGGTGGCGCGTAACAATATATTTAACAGAGTCAAGGGTGGCGCTATGCGGTAAGTTAATATAGAGACATAGGTGCTAAAGGGTACGCACATACCGCCATTTGAAGTATTTTATAAAGTTGGCCGTTAGGCCTATAAAGATCAGAAGCAAGTCAATTGAAAGAAAGAAAGATCAGAGTAGAAGACAGCCTCAAAAGAGCACTCGCCGGGAATCGAACCCGGGTCATCTGCGTACATGGCAGATGTGATAAACCATCTACACACGAGTCCCACACAGCTGAGATACTACTTTTGAGGTATAGGCTATATAGCTGTACATCTATATAGGTGGCGCCGAAACTATATTTAACAGGTCAGGGTGGCTATGCGGTAAGTTAATTAGACCCTAGGTGCCTAAAGGGTAAGCACATATCCGCATTTTGAGTATTTTAAAAATTGGCCGTTAGGCCCTCTAAAGAAGAACACTTCCAAGAACCATCCATTTAAAAGTACTTCAAATGCGGTCTTTGCGGTACCCTTTAGCACCTATGATTATATAGTAACTTACCGCATAGCGCCACCCTGACTCTGTTAAATATACTGTTTCGCGCCACCTATAGCCTACAGCTATATACAACTTTCACCTCAAAATGTATCTCGCTTGTGGGACTCGTGGTGTAGATGGGTATCACGCCTCTGCCATGTACGCAGTGACCCGGGTCGATTCCCGGGGAGTGCTCTTTTGAGGCTTCTCTACTCTGATCTTTCTTTCTTTCCATTGCTTTTCTTCTTTATAAGGCCTAACGTCCCATTAAAATACTTCAATGCGGTATGTGCGTACCCTTTAGCACCTTGATTCTATATTAACTTACCGCAAGCGCCACCCTTGACTCTGTTAAATATACTGTTCGGCGCCACCTATATAGCCTTACAGCTATATAGCCATATACCTCAAAAGTATATCTCAGCTGTGTGGGACTCGTGGTGAATGTTATCACATCTGCCCTGTACGCAGGTACCCGT
The DNA here is from genome assembly GCA_023653785.1 of Ophioderma brevispina. NCBI lineage: Eukaryota > Metazoa > Echinodermata > Ophiuroidea > Amphilepidida > Ophiodermatidae > Ophioderma > Ophioderma brevispina. Next base: position 17,877 of record JAMKCH010014090.1, read on the forward strand.
TCGATTCCCGGCTATTTCTCTTTGAGGCTTTCTTCTACTCCTGATTCTTTCTTTCTTTCCAAGTGACTTGTTCTTCTTATAGGCCTAACGGCCTTTAAACATACTTCAAATGCGGTATGTCTGACCCTTTAGCACCTATGATTCTATATATATATAGATATAGTATATATATCATAGATATATAATATTATACATCCATTAGCACATGAACAGACCTGTGATTGGGTTTTTTTTTTTTTTTTTTTTTCGTTATCTTAACCGGGCCGGAGAACCAAAATTTACCTCACGTAGATATATTGCAGAACCGTACACACATTAACATGTAACATGTGCAGATCTTGGCCGTCGCATTAGAGTCCTTGCAATTAAACAGCCAAAACACTACTTTTCCATTTCCTTCTCATTTATTTTACATATAGTTCATGACGCGCTTGCATGATTACATGCCACTCTCTCAGCCACCTCTAGACAAAGACTACTTTTTAAAATTCGCACTCAATAGTACAAGCCATTATATTGACCAGTGACTAGCTCTTGCACTCATGGTTGATACACTCACATGTATTAACGGGTGCAGGTCGATGTTCCGACGTGTCATTTGTCCCGAACGAGTTTTTGTTACTAGTTATTGCTCCGAAAGGTCTTTATTCCGAAAGGTATTTACTACTTTTTACTCCGAAGGTAATTTCTCCTAAATCGTTTCTCCGATTGGTAAATTAATCCGAACGGCAATTGGTCTGAAAGTTAATTATTTCCGAAATCTAAAAAAGGGTCATTGCTCCGAAAGGATTTTATTCCGAGGTCCATTACTGCGAAAGGCCGTTTCTCCGAATTTTTCGGAATATTGACCTTTCGGAATAAACACCTTTCGGATTAAACTATTTTTTTCATTTCATAGAATATTTACTCCGAAAGGTCATTACTCCGATAGGTCGTTGCTCCGAATTTTTTCTGAATACGACCTTTCGGAATAAACCTTTCGGTCAAGTAACTTTCGGAATTAATGAACCCGTATTTCATTTTCGAAATAAGACTTTAACTTTATTTTTTGTATATGTGTTTTCAATTCACTTTCGACAAATCAATTTAACATTTTAAATCTGTTGGATTCTGGGGAAATTGCAGTTCAAGATAATTTAACTGTGTCATTAAACCAGTCTCTTTCTCTTTCGTTTTACGCTAACCGCTGTTTCTTTACGAGATAACAGTGTCTGAACGAATTTGACATTTTTAGAACTTCCACATACACCAGGATTCACATTATCATGATTTCCTTATGCTCTTGGATACATGTTGTTTTTATGAATATTTAACATATTCTTCATCATGTAATAAAGATAAATTAAATTTCCAAAAGCCGGATCCTTGGCATCTTGATTATAGTAAGACAAAAGACTGACAAGTGAATGGTCTGATTTGAAACCGCTTAAAAAGTTTTCTACTCCGAAAGGTTTTTATTACCGAAAGGTCGATATTCCGAAAATTCGGAGACACGACCTTTCGGAGTAATGACCTTTCGGAGTAAATATCCAATGAAATAAAAAATAGGTTTTTAAAATCCGAAAGGTTTTTATTCCGGGAAAGATCGATTTCCGAAATTCGGATAAAACGACCTTTCGAATAATGACCTTTCGGAGTAAAACCTTTCGGATTAATGACCCTTATTCATTTTCGGCATAAAGACCCTTCGGAGATAAAAATCTTTCGAGCAATGACTCTTCGGAGAATGATCGATCGGAAATAATCGGAGAGGCGACAAATAAACCTTTAATCTTTTGACCTGCGAGATAATATAACCATGCCCGGCACTCCCATATTAAAGTCATCTGAAGGTTTTTCTCCACCGCATACTGGGCCGATTGTTGAATATCTTTAGGCACCATTTGTTTGCTACGAGTCTATGTGTACCCATCGGTCACGGCTATTAGGGAACGGAAATTGAGGTAACAATGTTATGCATTTTCAAGAAATGGCAAGTGTTATTGCGGATCAGACTGTTGTATATTGTCAGAAGTTATTATGAACGTCCACTGGTTGCCCTCCCCCTCCCCCCGGTACAACAAAAGAAACAGCCATAGAAGGACATGTCCGTAGTTATAATAGGATGAAACCACCATCATTATAAGGATACCTGGTGGCCATTTCCTTTGCTATGAATCTAGCCACCCATCATGCAAGCAAAAGACAGTCCGGTAAGCCAATTACCGCCTGCGAGCGCAATGCTGAGCAACTCCTCGCCAATGATCATTTCATGGATATTGATAAGGTTCACACTCTGTTAAGAAAGGAAATTAACTTCGCGAGCCCCTGGCGTGGATGGGTCACATCCTTCTCGCTAGATGAGCTCACCTCTACAATCAGCCAACTAAAGATGGAAAGGCCCAGGGGCCTGATAATATACCGCTGAGTTCCTGGTGGGGCCCACCGATGTTCTTGAATGGCTCAGGAGTTCTACACATGTTGTCTTACCAACCACCCCCCCCCCCTGTCTTACCCAGATCTGGAGGAGGACTACATCACGACTCCCCAAAAACAAACAACCTGTTGAATCCTAGGAAAAAATTACCACCCAATATCACTATCGTGTGTTTCCTTCGAACTCTTTGAGAGGCGGATCCTGGCCCGGCTGGAGCCAGTCGTCGAATCCCATCTGCATGACAAAAAAGCAGGATTTCACCGTGGCCGGAGAACTGTCAATCAGATTGTAAAATTCACAAATGAGAGGAGCTTTGAAAAGCGTCGTTATAGGCAGGCGTCATCTTGGTGGACCTTACTGCAACATTGTACCGGCTTGACACTCACGCATCTCAGAAACCATACCGGGGTCATCAACTACAGTGTAGCGTGACTGAGCGTCCTACCACCAACCTGTCTATGTGTTCGCCATTGAGTGCTTTTTGCATCGTTGTTTCAGCCACTGTACCCAAATGGCTTCGTATACAAGGTAAGTTTTATTCCGTAAATGGTTGCTCTGGTAGATAGGGCAATCTCTCATGGGGGACACTCAGTTTATTTAACCGATCGTCACACTTGAAAAATTCATATTAATATGCTTACAAACGACAGCTTTGTTCTTAGACCAGTGATGGGCAGAGCAGCCGCACTCGTCGTTTGAGGAAACGGAGTCCCAAAGGACGGGACTTGGCTTCACCATGCTGTTCATTTGTATATTTTCAAGCGATTTTTCGCAAACAACCTTCAGACAATATGGCTACGCCAACGATCTTGCCCGTCTTCACTCGGACAGAAGCCGGACTGATGTAGAAAGCTACACTTTACTGCAGCTATGCTACTTGCAGCATATCTCAAGACTAGAGACTAAACTGAGTGAAGCCTAGACCACCGCTACAGCCTTCCATCTTAACACCGCGCGCCTATGTCATGCAATCCTACACCAACTGGGAGTGAAGCTTGTAATCGTCGTTAACCTATGAGCAAAGGAATTTTCGAGGAATAACCTCCGTTGCCGCCTTGCTTTATGAGTGCTGGCCCATCCACTCTACGCACTACACCGCTCTGGTCCTGGTCTACCACGGCGCTATACCGCCCCAGCATGGTGCAATAGCTCTCACACAAATAAGCTGGACAAAGTACTCCTCAACGCGACAATGAGAACCATTACTGGCGGCCTTCGCCCACTCAAATATCAGTTTCTAACAGGTGTTTTCAGACATTGCACCTGCAGTGGTTCGGAGAAGAACAAACACACATAAATGGGAAAGGCTCCGTTGGGACACAAGCACCTGCTATACAACACTGTCAAATAATCACATTAGCTCGACAGACATGAATGCGCCTCGTTGACCTTTCTGGCTAGATACCTCAAGACCAGACCAATTCACCATCACCACTATGACAGAACTCCCACTGGTATGGTACTTCTCAAACCCAAACCAATCAAGAGTAAGCTGGCTCAACCAAATTCAACACATTAAGCGGCTGCCTCATCCACAAGAAGAAGAAACAGAGGGTGCCTTCAACAGAGTCGCTGAGGAATGATCGTGTTCTTCAGGGATTCGGGTATAAAGATCAAATACCCGGTCTGCTTTACGGGGGCAACGAAGTTCAACGAAGATGATGCGCTCCATCACTCCATCGATGACAACACTGGTCGCATCCAGCTCGTGCTTACTTACCACCCTGGCCACGTCGCCACCCGGACATCTTTTCAAAAACTACAAGATCTTGCAAAGTGACCCATCATCCAGCATGTCTTTCAAAAATCATCATGTTACAGCTTTCACAATAGACCTTTCGGATCATTTTAGTAAGACCTTCCCATCCCAAACCTCTGGAACAAGAGGGTGCTCTTGAATGCACATATAGCTGCACCCGCAAACGATGTAACACGTGTACTTTTGTCACCTAAGTATAGAGGTATGGTCAGGTCAATCATCATTCGAAATCACATTACCCGTGTTGTTGTGTATGTTCTTATCTTCACTTTCTTAAGTGGGCGAGAAAACACGATTATAGTCTGATTTTTTTTCCTGTCAATAAACGCATATGTCGATGGTAAGAATTAATTTCGAGGGGATGAGTTCAGATAAAACTAAAAAGTCGTATAAACAGCTGAAATGCTCACCTTTGTTCAACCTGGAAGAAGGATGAGAAGGAACACAACGACCCACTTGACGTTTGAAAGATATATCTGCCGCACTATAATTGCAATTGTTAATCATATTCTCTCAAGTGGCCATTCCGAGGATAATCCTATTCAGGATTTCCTAGCTCGAGAACATTCTCAGCTGGCGCTGAATGCTGCGCTGTAAATACTCAAACATACTCTTCAATGGGAAACCGATCAACACGCCCGGGGGGTGTATTGGTGCAAATGCGGGAACTACCGCTAGGGGTATCAAATCAAGTTCTAGTACCACTGGGGTACAACATTCAGTTGTGATTGTGATGCGTTCAAATGATACAATGGAAAAATAACCTAAACATATCAGCAAAATAACCTAAGTGTGTTTTTTTCTTGCAGTGCACAAGTGACATTTTCTTTGGCTATAGGCTATATGGAATTTTAAAGGTGTTGCTTTGTCATTTATTGAGAATAGGTCCCGCAAGAGGTATAATGATCTGCAAATTACCTTTCTTCAATCAATTTTCATTGTTCATCATAAAATACGCAAAAACCTATGATAAATAATTATGAAAATAATGAGTACATGAAAAGGTAATTTAATAAAATATTAATCAAAATATTTTACACTACAAGTAAGATGCTTATAAGAATTATAAGTCGAATTTCAAAAGATAGTATATAACTTGGGATAATACTGAGTGGAAATATATTTACAATCGCAACAGTAAGGATTTTTTCATATTACTGAGTACCGTTTAGGTGTCTATTTCATTTTCCACTGAAAACTAGTATATTCATCATTTCAACCAAAGCTGGTCCAATTAGGGCCCGGGTATATTTTAATGATATGGTCCCGTCAGGGGTCACTTTCCAGAACCCATTGAACGAGCATGGTTGCCCAACGAAAATCCAAGACGCCCTCCCCCCCGATTCAAACGTTTCAAATTTAGTTAAACTTTCCTCCTTGATTTCCTCATACTGGGCAGCGTTTGGGCAGATACAGCTGACGCCTAACGAATGTACAATTAATTCTATATAATCGAAAAACAACAACACATACACACCGAGACCGCCGGAACATGTTGTAATATGCAAAAATATTTTAATTACGTGTGTTCGGACATAGAGTTTTTCAAATATTCTACAGTAATGATTGCTCGCATATCATCGATTGCGGCAGAGGGATTATGATCAACGGGTGGTTTTTTGAATCCTTCCTTTTGTGCGGGTGAATGGAATGGATAAACAGATTAAAATCGGATTGTGGAAGTCGTTTCGGTTCCTTCTTATCTCTTTCTCCATGGTCCCAACGGATATGATGCTTTAACAAACCATTTTCACATGAACATCGAATATGCAAAGGTTTCATAACAGATTCGATTGAATAGATTGTCGTAAAGAGTGAGACACTATAATCGATTCCTTTGTTTTGCGTCATCAAAGAACGGATAAAAGCTGATAAAGTTCCAGAATCTTGTCCCACATGTAGTTACCGGTGTAGAAGTAGCCATTGGTCCGGCGTACCCATGGTCCGGGAACAATGGTGAACAATAAGAGCAATCGATTCATTTTTGACTCTTTAACGCAACAATTGATTTTCAAAAGCTTTATTTTTCCGTTAATCGTCTATGGAGCCCTGGGACTATGGCTCCACCGGCTAATATCTGCTTTCACAACCGGTATTACCTAAGTCCGATGACTTAAAAAAAATCACTATTCCCCTCACTCGCCTATTGTACCCTATTGGTAATCGGCTCCACATGCGGTCGGACATAAGTCCTACCTGCATGTGGAGACGATAATCGGACAAATACCGGAGACCTAAATTGAAATCGGACCTAATTGATCGGTTTTAGAGTAGTCGTGTCCACACGTGTAGTTATTAATTTATTACCGGTATTTACCTAAGTCCAAGGGAATTAAAAAATAAAATCCACTATAATTCCCCTCACGCTATTGTAACCTATTGTAATCGTGTCTCCACGTGCGGGTCGGACATAATTCTTTAGGTCAATCCTTCACACCTCTAATTGTCAGTAGGACAGGTGCTTACTTGTTTTTGTTAACACTGGTCACAGTTTTAAAAGTCCGACAGAGCATGTCCGGCGTGGCGATGTTCCCACGTACTTTTACTAATACCAAAGACCCGTCCGTAAAGTTACGACCGGACTTGATTTTCCACATTCGCGACAACGTTGGAAGGTTTCTCCGTTAGCCAGTCATTTTAATCCTACTAACATTTGCTCCAATCAATGACAATCAGACGCACAGGTGCAATAAATGCCAGGGCTATAAGACAAAGACAGCATGTCTGCTGAGCACAAACTCATTTATGAACTTATCCTAGGGGCTTAACAACAAATTGAAACTTTCAGTATTTAATTATTTTTTCATTCCTTCGCTGTGATTATTTGCTCACAACATTGTAGCACTGTACGCATCAATTAACTATTATATCTCCTGACTTTTTCTCACATTTCCACATTTTATGAACAAGTTGGTCTGGGCAGGTGTCTGGTCTGGTGGATTAGCGCTCGTCTCGCACTCAGTAAAGGTCTGTGGGTTCGAGTCCCACTGCGGCCAATGCGTTGTGTCCTTGAGTAAGTCGGCTTTTCCTCAAATACTCCACTCCACCCACAGGTGTAAACTGGCCCATTGTTATTTCAAAATACTTGGGAAGAAGTAACTAGACTCTTCGCTGTGCGGCAGGAGTGGCGACCCCCCACAATATACTCTACATCACTACAGCAATTATGATCCCCTACCCCTAGCAGCAAAAATAATACGTAGGAGTCGGGCGCCTAAATCTAAGGAAAGAAGAGATGTGCACTCCCGCGCACGGAGCTTGCTCGTCACTACATTTACTTTTATTAAGAGTAGTTTAGGTCTATTACGACAATTCCGTGACGCGTGGAGGAGCAGAGAGAACCATTTCTCTGTGATTTGGTGCTTCTATGAAAGTTTAATTAACAAATTTAGCTGGGTGAAAGTGTGAAGGCGGAAATCAGGTGGGGTAACAATCCATAATACAAGGGATCAAAATGAAAAATGCTTATATTGCTGTCACGTAAAAAGGTGATTAAAGTCTTTGTCTTGTTACAAGGATTAAAAATGTATAGGTTTTTACTAACTACACAACGTATGGTTTAGATATATAAGACAATATTCAATCAAAATGGTACGGTCATTACCAAACGTTAAGTCTTTAATCTTGCACCGATTTCTTCAAGGAGGGTATGGGGTCTGCATTTGGTAAATAATTGTTTCATTTAAGAAATGAGACTACGCAAAGCTTAATTGGTGTAATTTTAAATCTACAAATGCCTTTTAGTCGATCGGCAATATCGGCACATTCGGTCCCGAGATATGGTGATCAAAGTGAAGCAGTGTACGGGAAATTTGCCTATACTTTATCATGTGAAAAATTTAAATGGGGTTATATTAAAGATATTTTCAAGATATCATTTGTACGACGGCCATTTAAAAACGCATTTATTTTGCCATCAGTGAAGATATAAATATCTTAATATTATTTTTGTCATAAAATATGAAATTTAATGTTTGTCCATATTTGTACTGGGTAAGTGATTTTTTATGTCTTTAGATTGTTTTCTCGACCACTGTCGACATGGATTATAAGGAAATTATTTACAAATTAATTATCATGACAATGCCAAAAAACACCCGATTTCGAATCGCTTTCAATTAATATTTGTAATAAGTCCAGTATAAAATGAAATTTAAAATAAAATCCATATTTCACATCAAAAGCTCCCTCATTTTGTCTAATATGTTTAGAGTCTATATAACTCGTTTCGTTAAATACGCAAACAACCAAAACGAAAACGAAAGGTAACTAGAGAACGCTACATCTATTGCCCATGAATTACACCTATTATGCAACATATTAGGGCTCTCTGAACCATGAGGCAATTTCAAAATTTCTGTTCCAAATTCAAATACGCCCATGAAATTATGTGATGGTCCCGTGTTGCCGGTTTGTGCCAATATGGCAACGGTATCAAAAATCTGGCTTCATGGTTCACTGCGTATTAACCCCTGCACATGCCACCAAAGTTTCGACCCAGTAGCTTTTTAGATTATTCTAGTTACATTTGTTCGAGTGTTTAGCCAATCAGAGGCCGTAGGTGGTTACCACGGCACCAGAGGAAAAATTTTGACGGTGAATATTGAAACTTTGTGACATGGATACATCTGATGTGTCACATGTGTATACCACTATTTAGGAAATTAAGAAAATCACTACTTCAAAGTTCACTGCCTCAGACCCCCAACCCCCACCTTAAAATTCTCAATTGTTACCACTTTTCACAGGATTGCTACAAAAGAGTTGACATCCTTTTGTATTTGTTGATCGAGATAATAAACTCAAACCAGGGCAATGCCATTGATCTCTGATTGATCGCCGATTTTTAAAAATATGTTAGACAGTGCAAATTTGTTGTTGCCGTTTTATACATACATATCAGTGATTACAGGATTATGGTTTTATACAAAGCCAAAGTCAATTGAACTAGTGCCTTTCGAAATTGGTTATATCTAAAGTGTCACGGGGGTTAACCCCCGTCTTCCGGAGCCATTTTTTGTAACAAAACTCCTAAGGGGGGGGGGCGTTACCACCCCCGCCCTGTGATTCTCGTTACTGAACACCCCGATTCCTGTACATTTGGTACCAAATGATAGCTTAGAGTTTCTTCTTTATTCCAATTGGTACACCAATATAAGTAACTAACAAGCTCCCAATATGACGTCACCATACGTCATATGTTGAGGAAAGTACAAAATAACTGAATATTAGGGTGGAAAATTGATATTTCGCAATTTTATCGAACTCAACACAAACCCGATTATGTGCTCTAAAATGTGTCATTAGAGACAACTCACTAGTCATTTCCTCTTCCCATCAAGTAGATCAAAACCCGGGCATGAAAATCTGATTTTCCTCACCTTTTTATGGCGAAATTGAATTTTTCACAACAGCTGGTGTGTCCTATGGAAATGGCAGTTCGAACTGGGCTTTAGACATGGGTCGAACTTTATGACGTCCACTGTGACGATCTTCGAGGCGCATTTGGTACTCATGTTTGGTATCAATGAAAGAAGAGGACAATATCTATCTATTGGTAAAAATCCAGTGTCGGTGATGTTCCTGTGTTGTGTTTAGGCATGTTGGTACTTCTCTTCCTGAGGGGGTGGTTACCACCGTCCCCCTATCCGATCACGTTGGGATCACCCTGTATACTACCTATACCCTGGTGGATGTTTTGTTTTTGGATTAAAATGGAGCGGAACAGTGGTCAATTGACAATTACATTAAATAATTTGGAACATAAATGTCAGGGATTTTATAAGTTGGCAAATTAAAAAAAAAAACCTGAAGGACGGGGTGGAACGCACCCACCCCCCCCCTTCGTAAGAGGGGTTCACCACTGAATTGGCCAGCTTCAAAATATATAGAGTGACATAGTATAAATTTGATATGAATTCCTTGGAATTCCTACTATCTATATTCCAATTATAAAATACAAAACTAACTGCTGACCTGGGTAAGAGAGCAATAAACCAAAATAGTACCAATGAATAGGTTTCATAAGAATATTTTCGGGCGGACGCCACTTGTCGAATATTCTTGGATCTCCTAGTTGTGTGATGTCTTGGGCGTCCGAGGCATAATCAATTTCCTTTAAGACTCAAAAACATCTTGAAATAAAGAAACATAAGTACAACAACCTGGAAAAACAAAACTTAAGAGGTGCTGGGGTTGTAAAAATACAGCATGTATGACTAAAGGCAACGTTTCTAATAAAGCAAGCTCGGCGTGGTGTGTGGGTGTCTTCGTCGAAGACATGTAGTACACCGAATTGAATTCCTAAATAGGGCAACTACCCATTGGAGTATATAGCAACTTTGAGATTTTTGTTTGTGCCGAATAGTGACGATAGTGTAAGGATAAACTATGCCATCAAATCGCTCCAGTTGAAACCAGACAACGTGCACCAGCCGATGCAGCTGTTGAAATCCCACAACCAGAATTCCGATCGAGAAATATACAGAAGAGGTTTTTTCCAATTACAGATGCAGGCCAGATAATGTCGATATAAATCATTTGAAGAGCAGAGAAGATACAAACAAGTAAGTCTGCAACTGCAACATTAACAATAAGGTAATTTGTGGCATTGTGCAGGAAGGTCGTTTTCCAAATAACGTAACACACAAGTAAGTTACCAACAACTCCTGAAAAACTCAGTACGCACCTTGTCACGGACATTGCAACATTAGCCAAGAAAGGAAAGTTGTCTAAATCTTTAACATATGTGCCGTTTGTTCTCCAAAAGTCCATTTTGATGTTGTTTTTTTTTATTATAATGCAGACAATGTTTTTAGTTGAATCATAGGGAAATCTGAGACCTTACAATGATCTCAAAGATCGTTGAATCGCTGAAAATCGTTAAGGTTGATAGGTACAAATAATGTGAATTGAAAGGGTGTATTTGTGTCAGTTTAAGATCAGAAAGGAAAAACAGGTGAAAATGTCTCATTGAGGCTTGAAAGTGAATCTGCTGAAAGTTGTGTAGATAAGTGAAACATTTAAGGTGTTACTCAAAGAAAACTCTGTGGAACTCATTACAAACGGAAAGTTGTATAGACTCAAGGAGGCCAAAAGGTAGGGTACGTAGGTTGTGTTCCTCGATGATCTGAAAATATTCATCACTGCGTAAGGTTGACAGGGCTTATATCTCATCAACCTGACCGCAATGAATCTACAAAGCTAACCGCGAATTTTCATGAGATGCGAACATCTGGCACTGCTCGATGATATCACAAACCCTGTATCCTAAAAGGTGTATTAATCGAAGAACTGAAATTTTTTTGAAAACTGTACATCAGTGCATGGAGGTAGGATAGAGGGGAAAGCTCTTCCCTAATTGCATTACCAACGCCGATTCCCCTTAATATCACGTGGCCACTCTTGTAAAAGCATAGACCAACATAAGGCCACTCTCTGCAGGAGTACTCTTTCAGTTCCATTATCATCGCCGACAGAAGCTTGGCACGCTCCAGTTGAACAATATAGACCTGTGCACATAAAGGTCTAATCCCCGAATGCGCAGTATTTGTTTACATTTAGTCGAAAACAAATATTAGGTCGCTTCAAGTCCGAAATTCTGAGTATTTCAGTCCAACAAAATCGGGAGATAGCTGTTTCCTAAGATGAGTTCAGTGATTTTATTTTTGAAAACTTGGATGTTTTGGAAACGCCGTATTTCTTAAAGGTATGATATTTGGGAACGAAATCTCAACTTGATTGGGAAGAAAATGGCCGTATCTACCAATGACGTCAACCTTGACAGTGCTCGGATTTTGCCCCGTTTTCCTCATTTTGGTCCCCGAAGTTGGTTCCATGATGTACCACACAATTGTAAATGTTATTTAAAATAATATAAATACTTGTGCATTTTTGTTATTAAAGCATCAAATTTGGCAAGAGTAGAGAATTAAATAATTTGGAAAACATTGGTTGGAACCACCTGCACAGCTCAATTTCATTCTCCATCTAGAGGTCACAAAAAGTCAATTTAGGTCAAAATACTTAAACATGCAAAGCCGAGGTTGCATACCTCATCTAAACACCCAATATACTTCTCATGAGTCTATTTGTGATATAAATTTCGACTTAATCAAAGAACGGGCTCTTCATTTAAAGGGACAACGAATTTTATGAGAGATAAAATTGTATAGAATTGGGCGCTTTGGTGTAGAATATCAACCGAGGACATTTCGTATGTGTTAGTAACAAATAAAAGAAACCAAAACACGTAGTCTTTGAACTCCCCCGCTTGTCCTGATCGGCCCCATAAACAAGCATCGCCGGATATCCTGTCCCATGCACAACAGAAAATACAAGCATTTAGTGACATGACGATTGCTTTTACGGCTTATTGTCCCGCCAGGTTTGATTTAATATTGGTCTAAGACTCCAATTGTTTTAACCACCATGGGCGGGGGTACATTTTTGCTGGAAAAGTTGCTCTATCTCTCTAAGATATCTTATCACATTAACATAACCATGAACATTTCATTGACGAGCTGACAGGGACAAGCTCCTGGTGATACAATTTCGTGACTTTGTTTTGAAAATGCTCAAGTCTATCACATTTTAATCACCAAAAGTCCACAAATGGGACAATCGGATTATATATGCTCCAGGATAACGGAATTTATTCATCTGTCATATTTTCCAAAAACATGAATACTAGGAAATAGATTTTGATTAGGCCTCACATTGCAAATAACAACGTACTACAAGATAATGTTAAGCGAATGCATGTGCATCAACAATGCATCGATGTACATTACAGCGTGTGGTAAATATGGGCATGGACGTCCATTTTACCATACTTTTCCACGGATCCTGTTCTTAAACTGTATTTTTTCTCTTGAGTGGAAAAATCGGATAACGCCAGGGTCTCATTTTATTTTCACCAAAAATGTGGCCCAACTTCGGGACAAAAGTGTAAAACGGGCATCTTCGGACACTGTGATTTTGTGCACATTGTTTAGATACGGCATTTTCTTCCCAATTCAACTTTAGTTTTTGTCATCCACAATAACTTTAAGAAATACGGCGCTACAAACATCAATGTTTTTTAAAAGCCGCAAAGGAAGAGTAAAACTCGAATCATTAACTCAATCATCTTAGAACATGCTATCTTGCTTTCTAATAAAACCACAGAATTATCGCGAAATGATCTTGTTTAAATTAACCCCTTGAATCTGATTCACGGTGACGTGGTTCCATGTCTAAACATAATCAATACTCAGTATTTAATTGTAACTTTATCCCAAGTTTCATGCTTTTATAAGAAATGCGCATTCCTTACATATCTTGCTTCACGATTTACTCGATGCAATGTGGATCACCTGCTACTCAGCATCAATATCGATCGCTTTGTTGTCATGTTCCAATACAAATAAGTTTTACCAAGGGGGTGAAGCCCTTCAAAACCAAGATCGTACCCGTGCTGGGCCTGACATTTTGAATATTGCCGAATCATATAGTTTGGTGCTTGTTATACCACATATTCAATTTCAGATACAAACAAGCCGGCAAAATTCATTTTGGGCTGTTGGGTGCTATTGGGTGGCATTTTGTTATACCCATGGCCACACAAAAATGAAAAAATGAACGTCAGTCGTCTGATTTAAATAAACCACGTCAATGAATACATCTTTCCCCTAAGCGCTGCATTGCTTTTAAAAAAAGGACTGAGCACAATGATCAAGGTGCACTATTTTACAACAGCTGGCCACCTCTAACACATACATCAATTTGTATCACTACCGATTAGTGTATATGCAAAGCGGCACTATCTATATAGAACCTCTTTGAGTTTTACGACCTGTTTTACGAGGGCGGCGATGATCATCGGTCAAAGGGATTTGGGAAGAGCTTTCTCCTTCTCTCCTACCTCCATGATCAGTGTAGGAATGGAGTTTTGCAAGTCGGTGTGGGGAAACCTATCTAACGATGTGAGTTATATCTCGGTGAAGGCTGACAGGATGTCACTGCGGATAGGCCGATCATTACGTTAATAAAATACATCACCGTGCCGTTTCTATGGCATATGTGGATTGACTTATTAACCAGTTAAAGTCGATAAAAAACGCTTTCCTCATTATGCCACAGGTTTAAAAAACGTCCCCAATTATTACTTTTAAATTTCAAAATGAAACATGTACATTAAAAAATACAAACATAAAAAACGTGAAATGCGGTTTGTTTCCTCAAAAACACTTGTTGTGTGTCTTGGTTTTCAAAAATGCTACACGTTATTGGATTACCCTTTATACAGAGCAAGTATTTTACTAGCCACTTTGCATACTTAAATAACACACCTCCATACAAATATGATATCATCGAAAGGCTTGTTTTACTAGCTTTAATACAGTGTGTATCAATAAAAACGCAGGATTTTAAAGCGATTTTATCTGAGACACTGATGCAACTATTGTGTCTATTTTTCTATTTTAATTGTCTATTATCCCATCTTTGACAAGATTTCTTTTTGTGCAATTTTGATTTTTAGTTCAAACATTATGACAAGTTTTGTGAAGCCCTTCTGAATCGGGTTGGTCCGATTCAATGACCTTAACACTTAAGTGCCTAAGGGGGGGGGGGGTCCATAGTACCCAAGATTTGTTTTTCGGCGATTTCTCACTTGTGAAAAATATTTTCGAACTCTGATTTTTTGTGTAATTGCGCAACTTATCGATGCACTTCTTTCCATAAACAAATTACTATATATATATGCTGTATGTTATCATATTTCGAATATATTTAATCCAAAGCAAAAAACATCACTTTATAAATGTAAGGGCGTCATTCGGACCAAAGTAACCGTTGCATAGAAATGGATTTGTTTGGTTTAGGAGATGATATTGTTCTGTGGAAAATGTCAGACTTTGTCGTTTTTGTTCGTTTTGTGTCTCAATTTTCACTGCGACAAGTGGTTCGTTCTTGAAATTGAAATTTCTTTTTTTATAATTTCTGATATGACACCAATGTGCAAATTTTGCTTGGAAATGGCATTATGGATTATCAAGTCTTTACCTTCACACGTTCAAAAATTTTATAATACGACTGTTCAGCGAACATAACAAAAGTCATCTCCATTCTTGACCAACTTGAGAATTAGCTATCGGTGGTCGCATATTGCTGGATTTGATATTCTATTGTAGTGAACCTGTTCATAGGTCTTATTGTATTGATCTGCGTGGGTGTGGCTTTCTGTTATTGCCTATACTGCACAATATTACATGTCTAAATAAATACCGTTTTTACTCTAATGAGTCAGGTTTGTACATGTATTACCTCTACCAATATTAAAATGCTGCTCTAATAAATAATTATAATGGTGAAACGTTTGCAATTTGATGAACTTCGTGTAACGTGTTCCAAATTATTACTCTCTCAGTAACATTGCGAGATTGTTATTGGTAACACGTATAACCATTGATCATGCAGTTACGGATATTACCTTATCGCGAATTATCGAGCTGTCAGATTTGTCAATGTGCAAGTGTGTTAAGTAAGCATGGTGTTATTTTTTTATTCGTGTTACTTTTTACTTCTTACTTCAGTACAATTCTAAGATTTTATTCATTCTGGAGAGGTGTCGCCTCACCTGAAGATTGCCATTCATAAGATTTAATCCGTTCTTTTTGATTGTGAACTAGCCTTGTGAAGACGCCCTATCCACTTCATTCATTGGTTCACACGTCTGTTAAATAAGGAGTGTATTCCCCTCCCTAAAACAAAACAAAAAATGGCGAGAATTCCCTCTCATTAAACAACTAATTTGAAGCCGCCAAGTTCACTGGCCTATTGTTCCATCCTTCCATCTAGTGGTATGAGTTTCATATTTCAACAAAGGCAGGGCGCTTGTTCAATCTGTCAGGCTTTTTTCTTTTTCTGCATTTGCAAAGATTTGACTAGGAGTTTTTATACAGGGACGGTGTAAACACCACAAAGCAATGTAATCAAGGTTGTCGCTCTGAGTAGCACAACAGCTCACCTGACCACAACAGTTGTTTGTGGGTATTAATACCAGACGAGTAGGATCCCCTGGATCCAGCCAGTGTGCACAAACAGCCTACCAGGCAGAGTACCGTTTTTTATTTATTCTTTCTTCTAGACAATGGTAGCCCAGGTCCAACAATGGCGTAAGCACTGACATTCACAGCCTGAAACTCCAATACGGTTTCAGACATAATTGACAATAAATTTAATGAAGTACCGTGTGAAAAATAACAATTTTGTTTCGTAGCATACAACCTTGATCCAAGGCTAACTTGTGACCAATAATCATCGATGTCCATGGGATGTGTATTGTATCTGCATTCACCGCAAAAAGTCGTGGTATTTTGTTGGTCATATCTCAGTAATTAACTTTTCCCACTAACGAAGACGTCGAGGCCGATCCGCTCCGTGATATTTTGTGAGGGTGGATTGTTGAGTTTAAGCGAACGTTTAGTATATACATGGACTGGACACCCAAATAGTAGTGGTCCTCATTGCATTTAAATAATATTATATAACGAGGCAATCATCAAGTACAAACTTATAACCATTTAAGAAAATAAATATCGGTCATACAAGGCTGTATGGATTGGGTGGTAAAGAAGAGAGAAATTTGAGGAGCAATGTCAGTAACGATATAACCACAGATAGTAACCACAAGACAATGAACAAATGAAATTGCAGTACAGAAAAGACAAAGCACAATTTGAACAAAACAATACAAGAGATAAATTTAGAAATGAAGAAGAAAAAATTGTTTTTCCAAAGGACTTTTTGAAAATCTGCCAGTGCCGCCGCTTAAAAATCCGGCGACGGACGCCACAGGATTTCAGTCGTTTCGGAGTTTACATTAACATTGTTTACATGTTTGCGGAAGTGGCAAAGATGTTACACGTCTTTTTTGATATAATTAAAACTGAGTCAATTGCATTGCAGACAACATTTCATTCCAATTATAAGGAGATACAAAAAGACTTTGTAAGGTGTCACAACAAACAAAATTCTATGGTGAAATATGCTGTATAATGACATCTACTTTGCAGGCAGACTAACATTTGTTGTATAAAATACAATCCACATGAGGCTCCTTGGTCAAAATTTCTTCAAAGGTTACTTCCTGAAACAAATTACATTTTTAAAGAAAGATTTATATGTATACAATTCTTAGAACTTGGTGTGCTCACTTCTTGAGCATTGTTTAACTACAAACAACATTGGCATAAAAAATCAAACTTTGTGTGGATGCTATTTACATGGCTATGATTTGTGTAAAAATATCATTTTGGAGGTGATATTCTGTGAACATTAACACAAATGAGAAAAGTTTATTTTCATCCGGAAGAACCATTAGAACTTAGAATCTGTCATAGTTTACAATATCTGTTTTCCATTTCCATTTTTTAATACAGTGTGTATCAATAAAAACGCAGGATTTTAAAGCGATTTTATCTGAGACACTAATGCAACTATTGTGTCTATTTTCTATTTTAATTGTCTATTATCCCATCTTTGACAAGATTTCTTTTTGTGCAATTTTGATTTTTAGTTCAAACATTATGACAAGTTTTGTGAAGCCCTTCTGAATCGGGTTGGTCCGATTCAATGACCTTAACACTTAAGTGCCTAAGGGTGGGGGGTCCATAGTACCCAAGATTTGTTTTTCGGCGATTTCTCACTTGTGAAAAAATATTTTCGAACTCTGATTTTTTGTGTAATTGTGCAACTTATCGATGCACTTCTTTCCATAAACAAATTACTTATAAACAAATTATAAGGAGATACAAAAAGACTTTGTAAGGTGTCACAACAAACAAAATTCTAAGGTGAAATATGCTGTATAATTACATCTACGTTGCAGGCAGACTAACATTTGTTGTATAAAATACAATCCACATGAGGCTCCTTGGTCAAAATTTCTTCAAAGGTTACTTCCTGAAACAAATTACATTTTTAGAGAAAGATTTATATGTATAAAATTCTTAGAACTTGGTGTGCTCACTTCTTGAGCATTGTTTAACTACAAACAACATTGGCATAAAAAATCAAACTTTGTGTGGATGCTATTTACATGGCTATGATTTGTGTAAAAATATCATTTTGGAGGTGATATTCTGTGAACATTAACACAAATGAGAAAAGTTTATTTTTCATCCGGAAGAACCATTAGAACTTAGAATCTGTCATAGTTTGCAATATCTGTTTTCCATTTCAAGCTCATTTTTATTATTTTTTTAATTACTAGTACTGATTTCCATTTTTGTTGGAATCTTTATTTACTTAATTTCATAACAAGTTTTGTTTCTTAAAAGATGTGATGTGTTGCTACAGTGTTAACAAAAACATAATAAAATAAAATAATAAAAAAAAGGGTTGGAGGGTCATTCTAGGCCAAAACAAAATCTCAAATTAAGTGTGACGGTTCATACGTGAATCATAAAAAAAAAGGTTTTAAAACTTTTATCTGCACTCTTCCCAAAATTTCAGAACCAATACTGCATTCTCTCTAGCGTTTCGATTTTGTCGCCTTTCGCGTGCGTCACGGTAAATGCTGCAATTCGAAGGTCTCGGTGCGTGCATTTCTAGGGTGAAAAACCTAACACGCTCAGTGACGTCGCCCTCAAACCTAGTTTAACTGGTTCCTTCACCAGGGGATGTTGCACTGTGAGGATGACTGAGACTGGCAGTGTTTCTAGATGTTACTTCAGATCCATTGTTTAGTTCTAGGGAATATCATTGTTCAAATACTGCCAATGTTCCTCATTCCGAATCACTTTTTTGTGGAAATTATTAACCCTTCTGCAAAAAACACTATTGTTGGTACAATTTATCGAGCATATAAGGCTGATGTTAATGCCTTTATCACAGACCTAGATCTTTGTCTTAATACTATTTCCACTGAAAACAAAAATTGCTATATTTCAGGTGATTTTAATCTTGATTTATTACAATGCAACGACAAAAATACAATTAGAAATTTCTTGGATATATTTTATAATAATAGCTTGTGTCCTTTGATTGATAGACCAACTAGAGTAACTCCTACTTCTGCTACCTTAATTTACAATATCTTTACAAATGTTTTAATTCATCAAATCAAGTCAGGAGTGTGCGTTGGTTGCCAAACTGACCACGTTCCAATTTTTCAATTACCAAATCCCGATTAAGTACAATCATCTAGCCACTGATACCACCCGTTCATTTAATGAAAAGTCTATCCAAAAGTTTTATAATCAAGTCTTGTCGATTGGAAGTTTGTTAATGATATCAATTCTATGGACGAAGCTTATAACGCGTTTCTTGTAAATTTCTTCACATTTACAACATTTACTTCCCATCTAAAACGCGTAGTCCAAAACTACCAAGTGCCGTAATCATCGTATTCCTCGTAAACCATGGATTACGCCGACAATACTTAAATCTATACATCGTAAGGAGAAGCTTCACCGTAAATATGTTGCCCATCCAACTTTAGAAAATAAGATCAAGTTCACTACTTATCGTAATTGATTAACTACTGTATTAAAGGGATTTATTGGAATGAATCTATCGGCACATATATAATGAAATATCCCTAAATATGACGTACCAGATGGTTTTCATGGTCATTGAAGTATTCCTTGCGAAGAAAACACCATTTTCATGCTTAACTTTCGAAGCAGTAGACGATTTCTCGAAGTCGCCATGTTTATTATTTACGCTATCGTTTTGCCACAAGCCATGTTTAGTCTTTCACACCAATTGAAAGATGATCGGTGGTTAGTCAAGTTCTGGCCTGTATGAAAGACTATCGCGTTTACTTTTAAAATTGAAATTAAAAACACAGCTTTAATTGAAAGTTTTCCTATAAAATATATAGATTTATCATAAACGGCATACATGTGTAACTAATTTTTATAAAATGGGCCTGGGATTCTTGAGAAATATAGTTTTTAAAATGAAATTAGGAAACTCTTCGTCATACAAAGAAGCGCTACTCAGTACATTGAACGGTACGTAGATTGCTGAACCGCGCATTAGTGGGTTTCGAACACTGATCTCTATACAATAGATTGGAAACCTGGGCTTCGTCATTCACTATGAGCTAGTAAAATCTCAGTTCCCTTGACACAGTTCAGTTGCTTTCATTCACTAATGTATTTAGAAATTATACCCCCTGGTTTTTGGGTATGACATATGATACCCAGATCACACAAGGTCAGTTCATGTCAATGTATGTACAAGAACAACCCACTGAACTGTGTGCTTGGTGGATGAGCATATTGTAACTCATAGTCATTGAGGGTAGACGTTTCATATAGAAGTCCCATGGATGCAAATGGGGTATTACAATTGATTCCGTCATGCGCTGTATGACGTTGTGCAGTAGTGTTTGACGGAATGAATGGCAATACCTCATTTGCATTAATGGGACTTCTATATTAAACGTCTACCTAATTGGGACACTGATGGCCATATTGGTCATTCAAAAAGAGCCCAAGTAGGTGGTTAAGAGCCGGTCATTTATACAAAATTTGTTCCCATTGAAATGTGGATAAGTGACATAACATACTACAGAATCAAGGCAATTCAGTAAGCTCATTGTATTTGCCCGTATGGGATGGCATGTCTCTAAAACGTGCACCCGGGATACAACTTCTGTTAAACAGGTGTCTCTGGAATGCTATTGTGTTCGGTAGACCAAGATGTACGCCCGCTGCTCCATTCATCTAATATACAATTACTGTTGTGTAGCCAATCCATTGTGGTTACAGTGCGACTGTGATAAAACTATAAATATTACGCGACCCCATTTAAAATGTCCACGTTTTCATGGATTGTTAGTGTCCTGGCCAACTAAAACCTTTGTTAATCACAAAATGATATCTAAAACACCCCTCTTTACATTTTTCTCAAATCACTGAGGTTTTAAAAAGAAATCGAAAAGCGATACATTTTTGGAATCCTTATGACTAGACGGGCAATATGGCATACATTTCTACACGATTGGAGCATTTTAAAAATTTGACCCCTGGGTAAACTTAAACCTATTGAAAAAGTGATACCACAATTTGAGAGTACTACCTACCCAGGAGTGCAATGGTTTTGGGGTGTATAATAATTATAATAGGACTGTTTTGATATTAGAGTGTATCGGTGCGCATGGCTACAGAGCGCATAACTCTGTAGCCATGGCGCGTATGTTCAAGGGGCATAATTCTCTTCTACCCTTCGCATCTGAATGATGTTTAGCGCCCTCAGTTTTCACCTTCCGTACCCACCCCTCGTACTACAACTTTGTTTAGCCCGATTAAAAGTGCGGCCCAACAGCCTTTATCTGTGCATGTCTGTATTTGGTATAGGTGAATCAAGGAGGTATGTGTGTGCGCGTCTGTTTGGTAGAATATAAGCTGGGTGTGTGTGCGTCGTTTTAACAAATACGCACGAATTGAATATGAAGGAATTGTTATTGTTTTGAAGGGACAAATATGTTTAATGTTTATGCTGTTTTTATTGAAAGGACGTTCCATGTTCA
The DNA here is from genome assembly GCA_023653785.1 of Ophioderma brevispina. Lineage (NCBI taxonomy): Eukaryota > Metazoa > Echinodermata > Ophiuroidea > Amphilepidida > Ophiodermatidae > Ophioderma > Ophioderma brevispina. The sequence continues at coordinate 39,579 of JAMKCH010014090.1, forward strand.
CCGTGGTTTGTTAGGAAATATGTTAATCGTTATGAAAATTTGCTGCCGGGAAATGCCCCGTAATTTGACCAAAAAAAACGAACTTTCCAAACAACAAATGTTTTGGCGATATGCCAAAAATCCTGTAAAAACAGGCATTTGCTCTTCTAGTCTTTAATCTAAGAATTCTTGAGGCTTTAAAAAAAAAAAAAAAAAAAACGTTTTCATGGATTGTTAGTGTCCTGGCCAACTAAAACCTTTGTTAATCACAAAATGATATCTAAAACACCCGTCTTTACATTTTTCTCAAATCACTGAGGTTTTAAAAAGAAATCGAAAAGCGATACATTTTTGGAATCCTTATGACTAGACGGACAATATGGATAAACATTTCTTACCGATTGAGGTCATTTGTTAAAAATTGACCCTGGGTAAACGTATAAACCTATTGAAAAAAGTGATACCACAATTTGAGAGTACAACCTATCTAGCATTGATGTACATGGTCCATACTAACTACCATGTGTCACAAAACCTTTTCTGTAGTGGGAGGTAAACGAACTCCTTAAATAAGGCCCCTATGATTTCTGCTCCTCCCTCTCACACAACACCTTTTTCACATACCAGTTCAACAGTACTTTGGGACAAATTGGTTGTCATCATAGGCAGACATAGTTACTGCACGTACATTTTCGACTGAGTTTTTCCGAAACGGAACCCCTGGGCTTTTTTAGGTCAGAGAGAACGTTTAATGTGAACCGTACAGTTGAGTATATATAAACATTTGTTTTTTTGCCGAAAATGATAGATTAAGGGGTGTGTTAAATAATAATCTTGCAAGGGTGCCCCTGTGCATCCCTTGGGCGTTTTTGAGATCCAAGATGGCGTCGCCAATAAATAATAATTATCCTCTTTCAACCCTATATGATCAAACTATGGAAGTTACTAGATATACTATAGGATCCAATGAACAACGTGTATGCACTTGTAAACATTAATTCATACTTCGAAAACTAATTGGAAGCCAAAATCCAATAATTTTAAAATATGCCCTATAACATCAATCACATGGTATAAAAAATAGACATGAAGTTACTTTAGGGTATGTTGTTTAGACACAATCATGTATTTATGATACTTTGAAAAATTGTTTTTTTAACAATGACGTCAATCAATATGGCAGCCAAAAACGTTGGAACACTTCAAAAAATACTGACACAAAGTTTATCGTATTTTACAATAAACTCCTTCAAATCCGAAATCAATGTGTCATGACATTAGAACTGTACCTTTGATCCTAACCAATGTACAACAGACATTTCAATTTGTTTTAAATTGCCCCCCAAAAATCAATAAAACTACTAATGGTGCAAAGTTTGTCAAAATAAAACCCCTCTATTGAACATTTTTTTTTCACATATATTGCACTCATTTATAATATGAGACCCATTTTTATTTATCGAGATTACCTGGAATCACTTGGTTTATGATCATAGGTACATTTCTAACTCTTTCATTGACACAATAATGTATACTGAAGGTAAGATTTAATATTCACGTTTTTTTGCCTGCCATTGATTAACGTCATGTTACAACTTTAAAAGTATCAAGAATTACAGTTTTTTATCGTGTCTAACAACATCATCTAAGTACTTCATGTTTATGGTTTTCCAGGTTTGCGTTTATAGGGCTATTTTAAATTGGTTATATTTGGGCTTTCATTTTGAATTTGAAGTATGACTCAATGATATAAGTGCCATGCACTTGTTCAATGGGTCCTATAGTATAATTTTATTAACTCCATAGTTTGATAATAGAGGTCGAATTGGATAATTAAATCCATCTATGACCAACGCCAGCTTGGATTTCTCAAAACGCCCAAGGGCCCAGGTGGCACCCGCATCGTTCTAACTTGGCCCATAACTTTGAACCATATCCTCTCCGACTATTATAGCATTAGGTAACCCAGAAATGGGATACCGAAACACAGAGCATACTTGGAACTCTGTTTTATATTTTTTTTTCTTTTATAAGAAAAAGACGTAGTATGGACTGGGATAAATCCCCGATCTCACAGGCACTGATGAAGCCATGAAAATATTCCAGAAACGCGGTTTTGCTAGCTGCATGCTTTGGCATCCCATAAACCGATATAGTTATGGGGTAACCCTTAGGGGTTGTCAGTTATAACTTTTTATCTAATGTTTCACGTCTACCAATACAAGGTTTTTCATATTTCTTCTAACCGAATTTGCTCAGGGAGTACATCACGTAAGTAACTTAACCGATCTCGTCCGATTCATATTCCTTTCTTTCAAAAAATTCAATACATCCACACGGATTATGTCTTGTAAACAGATTGGAACTTCCATACCTCGAGTTACCATAAAGGGTGTTCTCCTGGCTAATAATAAAGGGAATCATTTAACATCAACAAACGGAACGAAATGTTCTCACCTACCTGATAAAGTACACACCTCCTAACGCACACACGATCACGAAGAAATTCAATCGGTCATCCAACGGCAACTCTCTTTGCCGGTTTAACACAAAATATTTTTATAATAATTTCTCCCACCAGAAACGGTCGGTTACGACTATCTTCTGCCACTCTATCTATCCATAGAATAGTTTAGTCACACGGACACGAAGAAATTCACAAGACCGTGAGTGTGTTTACACTCTGTTTCTCTAACAATTCAAATTAATAAGTTAAACACGGACTTGAAGAAATTCACACGTCCCGAACGACTCTTTTCAGAGACACCTAAAAACTCCAAACTTGGCCCAAACTTCATGAACAGCCCCTTTTAGAAGTCACCAAAACTCCAAACTTTTGGCCACACTTCATGTACGGAACCTTTTCAAATAGCCACCATACAACGTAATAGTATGGAAAGTGACACGGAGCGAATGCTCGTTGAAACACTATTTTATCAGTTCGCAAAACAGGAATAATTTCCCCATGTTTATCAAAAAGTTTATTGTAGATGCTACTTAGACGTTAAATACATAATTGTTCATCCTCATCAACCTTTGAATCTCTAAGGTATGCAAATAAAATAAAGGATGAACCTAGAACCCCCCCCCATAGGATTTATCCCATTAGGTGTTGTGAAAACACCTCAAGCGAACCCCTAATACGTGATTAGGTTCCGTCTTGATCAGGTACCAGTCCCCCTTTAGAGTCGAAGGATCAAAATTTCTTGCAACTAAATGCATAGGCGTATTAGTAGTTGTTACAATACACCAAAACACAGAGAATTCATATTAATAATAAGGAGTAAAAGGTTGTTATAAAGAGGCATCATTTGTTAACGGCAAATGTCACCTCCAATTGTCTCCGGAAGAGAAACAAGAAATGTGCGAACCAAAATAGGGCATTATAGGTTGGACATTGTCCTAATAAACAATAACAAAAATGGGAATTAAATGCAGGGGAAAAGTACAGGCTCTGAGTAAATATATGTAATTTGGGGTACAACCAGATGTTGCAATTTGAACTGACCACAGACATGCCGACAAAATCCAACGAAAAAAATAAGGAGGTTTGTAAAGCTAGCTGTGCTAGCCCCTATATCGGATAGATACACAAAAACATATCGTTGGAATTCTCAATTGAATTAGTGATATAAACATCATGAAGTGTCAAAATTGAAAAGTTACACCAATGATTGTTGAAAATGGTATATCTACAACACAGGTTTTCTTGCTAAGGTAGCAGGTATTTTATGATGGTCGACAAGTGTTTGTATTCGTGTATAATTCACTTTGAATGCTGTAATAACTTTTACTTTTGAAGCTGGAAAGGGCCGGGGCAGTAGATCTGAGCTTATATGCCACTTCAGCAAAATATAAAAAAAACACAGTTATCTTATATTGTAGCGCAATTACCATAACAGAAATATTGCAAAATATTTTAACAATTAAGTGCCCAAGGGGGGGGGGTGTTCCATAGTACCCAACATTTGATATTTGCGATTTATCGGTACCAATCAAATTTTTCAAGGAGTTTTTTGACCTAATTGTCTGATTTAAGAATACGCTCTCCTGACTAAAAAAAGAATTAAATCCGCCCCACGGCTTCATTAGGACTAATTAGTTGGGTTCCCTAGAACCCCCCCTTGGGCACTAACGAAGTGAAAAAAAATCAAGATATTTTCCTAATTAAAAATTAAAGTAATTCTTCTTGAGATTTATTTGCTTAGATTATATACCTTAGGAGGTAAATTAATTAATAATTAATAAGACGTAAAATCAACTGAACCTTTGATTATGCTGAGAGCCATCAATGTTTAATTTTGCCATGCCGTGCCTTAACTGGGTAAGTCTATGGGAAAAATAAGGCGATTTTGAAGTTATAGAAAAATACAAGATGGTATAAATTTAGACTTATTTTGCAAAGATTATTTTAATTGGTTATTCTAGAGCAGATAGGAACACAAGTTTCAGTCTACAACATGCAGAAAATAGTGCACACTTTGCCAGTCAGTGGCATGACATCTACCACGCTCCAGGGAAGTTTTGGGCTCTTCCATTGATGATACAGGGGTGCTGTACATGATGTGACTATATGGAAATCAATCTAACTCATAGAAACATAGAATGAAAAACAATTCTTTCAAGTTATACAAATAACTGAGTTGTCTTATTTTATATCGTAAATGAGGTAAATTTGTGGCATAGTGTAACATATTACATATTAATTTGGGATTAAATTTAAACTGTCAGTAAGCACAACAACTGGGATTGATATTTTTCAAGTGAATATTGTAGTAAAGTAAATTTATACAAGTAAATTTGTTTAATAAAGAAATGGTTAATAGTAAAAAAGTAAAATTAATTATTTTACAATGAAATCAAAATCCCCCAAATTATTAAAATATTATACTAATGAGGACCTATGTGAAAACAATTTAGCAAACACAGCTTTGACAATTCTTTTACATAATTATACCTTAAATACATAATGTTTCATCTAGATTTTTAAAAATAATGTTTAGCCCTATAATTTATGTGGCCGTTTCCAGAAAGTGTATTATGTCCTCAAAACTATAAGCATCATTGTTCTGGAGTCTACCCCAACTCCCATGTAAATTAGGCTTTAGACAATTAAAATAAACTTGATCTTGCCTCTTAAATATATTATGTTTATATTGTATGGAATTAAATATTAAATTATTATGGATAATTAATTAATAATTAAAATTTTTACTGACCTAAAGCCACTAGCAAAAAGACCAGCTAACATACCATATTGATAGTATTCTATCCATACCTACAGTATAACCACCAAACCAGCACAGTGCTGGATGCCTGTTTTCCAGGTCATTCCTAGACGGGGAGTGCGACTGGGATGAAAAGCAACTCTAATTTTATTTTGACAATGGCATATTTCCTTCAACCCCATGACCTAGTGTAATATATCATTAGAAAGAGGGGAAACTGAAGAAATGTATCCAGACCGAGGGGCTGGTAAAAAAAGCGTTTAACAAAATAAGTAAATACAGATTTACTGCAACATGTCAAAACTTGTGACTGACTGCATGGACCCCCATTGAAATCCTGACAAACTTTGAAAATTTACTGTATCTTAAATTGAAAAGGCCATAATTTCTCATACCAGAGTCAGTATTGAAGATACCCTGGAAAGCTGACACTTGAGCGACAATTTGACTGGGCGAGGGAGTGTGAATAGCAGTTTCTATTACCAAATATGAGGGCAAATCTCCAGAACCAGTTGATTGATGCATGGATTTCCCAATGGTAAAAGGGTGTGTGTAAGCTAGGCAGAGCAGATGCGCGTAACTTGTTCATATGTATAATGAAATTATTTGTGGTTCAACCTTATATTTGGAATTGCTGAGGAGGGAAATGTGCGAACCACTCTTTTTCGAAGAGGGACAATTTCAATTGGCCATAGGTCATAGTCAAATGTCGGATTTTAATTATTATTGTGGGTATGTGGTTCTTACGTGACCCCCATTTATGTGTGTTTAGTGTCATGATCAAACTCCCATTGGAAAGTGGTTATCTGGGTTTGGTCCCTAGGAGCCCCCCCCCCCCCTGGGCACTAACGGAAGTTATTTTAGCTTGGGCACTTAAGTGCTAATACATTGAAGTGGAATTTGATGTTAAACCGGCCCCAATCGGGAAATGAAATTATTGTAGGGTCAATGTATAGACGTCTTTGGACCTTTTGCTGACTATCAATCACCTGAAGTACAACGAAAGTGTCCTCAAACCAATGTAACTGTGACTGCGCGCGCATCTGTAAGTTACTGAAATACAGGGTGAGTAAAAAAAACTTGATCCTGATTGTGTCCGCCATTCATATCGGTTAGGTATAAACTGAGCTACAGTCGTTTGAATCAAGTATTCTCTTTTCCGCTCTGTCCACGGATTCACATTAAGGTGAATGGCATTCAATGAAGGCCAAGTCAGTGTCCTGAAGAAAATCGGGCTATTTATTGAATGCGGAATAAATGTGACGCTATTTAACCCCACAAAATTCAGTCACAATTTAATATCGATGGCCTCTTAACGTTTCGACATCCTCATCTCTCATAAAAATCATTTGAAAGATAATTTAACTCGTTACATGTATCAGTTTCTGGAGGAGTTGAATTACTCATACCATATGAAGGAACAGACATCGATACAACCTTTTGAGGTTTAAATTATTTTGTAGACCAAAATATTCCACATCTTTAAAAAAAATAAGACATACCATTATCACTGGCTTTACATCTTTAAGATACCACTTTATTGACCACAACCATAGGACATACCAGTATCATCATTGTGGGAGTCATTTTGCTTATATAGTTGGCCGCCGTGCATTCAAATGGGAATCCGTGGATGTGGGTAAAAGCTGACTACTTGATTCAAAGACTGTAGTTCGGCCTATACTTATCTTTGCACAAATTAAAGATAATTAAGTAGGCTTTACGATGACACCAGATATTTTAGATGTATATTATTTAAAAATTCAAAATGGCGGACGCAATCAGGGTCAGGTTTTTTTACTCACCCTGTTGAGCACCGATGAGCTTATGAACCCATCCTAAAACCATTACAAGTAATCCATTTTGTAGCATTCTTACAACATTCCAGTGTTTAGGTTATTAAGCAAAATCGAACGCATTGCCTTTCGAAATTGATCGTATCTAAAAGTATACACGAAAGGATTTACCACAGAATTGGTCAGCGGCATAATGTATACAGTTAGTATATAAATATTCTAAACCCCCAATTACTTTCAATTGCTTTTAATTCCAGATAATACATTACGTAAAAAACTTGAGCTGGTGTAAAAAGAACTACAAACAAAACAGTGATAATAAATAGATTAAAGAAGAATATTCTTTGCGTGCTTGTCGATATCTTGGATCTGTCTATGTATGGTGGCCTGCTCGTGGGGTTCTGAAGCATGTTCAGTTTCTTTAGACTCAAAACATTTTGAAAGTAAAGAAATGTAAGTACCTACAACTGTAAAACAAACTAAGAATGTGCTGAGTGTAAAAAAGTACTGCAAGTAAATAAAATGGCGTCGGCCTATTTAATACAAATCTCTCCTCTACAATCTCCTCTTGTCCTTCGTCGAAGAAATTGCCGAAACACGCAATGGAATTCTGAAATAAGAGCAACTGCCCATTGATTAGTACAAAGCAAATTTGAGTATGTTGCTTTGTGAGGAGCGACCGATAGTGTAAGGATAAACTATGCCAATAATCGCTCGCTCAATGAAACCAGGACAAGCGCACCACCAGCTCGATTCAACGTTGAAATCCCACAGAAAAATTTCAGAAATCCGAGAAATATGCAGAAGAGTTGTTTTCCATTAACAGATGCAGGCCATATAATGTCGATATAAAGCATTTGAAGAGCAGAGAAGATACAAACAAGTAAATCCGTAACTGCAAGATTAACAATAAGGTAGTTTGTGGCATTGTGCAGGAAGGTCGTTTTCCAAATAACGTACCAACACAGTAAGTTACCAACTATCCTGTAAAACTCAACCCGCATCCAGGATTGGCAATGGTTTGGGGGTTTATAATATTATAATAAAGGCTTGTTTTGATATTAGAGGTGATCGGTGCGCATGGCTCCATAGCGCATAGCCTGTAGCCCATGGCGCGTAATGTTCAAGGTTATTATGTTGATAGAGATTACTTTTGCAGGGGAATTTCTGGAGTTTTGTGTACATTCATACAAACCAATTAAAAGCACAGCTTAAATTCATCACCTGAAATCCGGGATGTTAACCCAAGTTGAGGTGGCCAATTCGGAACCCAATTTAGTGCAATTCAAGGTAAATGTTTCAAATTCACATGCGTGACATGACACGGCTCTATTGACTGTGTTCATGGCTAATATCACTAAGGAGCATTATTTTGCATTGATTTGAAATTTTTGAACTGTTAAAAACAATTTAAGAATAATAGCTACCCCGATGCTGGTAAATACGTCATTGAACGTAAGACACCACACTATGACTTGAGTAACTGCAAATTTGAAAATATATATATTTTTAATTAATCTTTCCCTGGGATGGCCAGCTCACGATATTGTTGAAAAAAAACCATGTGCGCTTGGCCGGATTCGAACCGGCGACCTTCGTATTAACTGCACGACGCTCTAAACCGACTGAGCTATCAAGCAGGATTAGTGGGGGTCGGTAGACGAGCGATATATATCATCTATAGTTTAGGTTCGCAAGGTGTCTTTACTACGCCTTTCAAGCATTGAAACTAGTCTTAACTACAGTATAGTCTCACATCTTTATCGATTCTTACGCTGTGGACAACGGAGATAACCGATGCTTTGCTTCTTTGCCTTATTGTAGTTATAAACGGAACGAGTGATAGTTTGTGTCACGTTCAGGTACCAATTCACGTGTCGGTATCAGTTATCAGTTTGCTCTTCGGGGGCGACCGATATATTAAATCCGACGAGGTTACATCAAGGTCTGTACATGGGCCTCTGCCCAGAGTGCTATTATTTTTTCCAAAGACACGGTTTATTATGTTAAACAGTACAAAACTACCTTTTCCCTACGATTCAAAAACCGACGTACGATGACGATAATCCGGTGTTTTTCCAATGTCGGGATACGTTACGTAATTTTACCTGAAAGGGGTCCCCTGAAGCAATACTAATAACCAACAATTGCCGTGAGGTATAAAATCTTTATTTTTTCAAACAATCTGGCCGTATTCCCAATAATAACAAATTCTTGTAAGATTGCAAAATTGTATATTGTTCTTTACGAATAAGATTCAAATTGCCCACGCATGAATGTGAAAAAGATGGGCCATAAGTCTACAAACTGAAAACAAAGTCAGCCGGCTAAATCCCTTACCGTGGACTGTATGAGCAGACGGATCCCGTTTTAGTTAATAGCAGGCTTACAGCACTGCGCGCGATGCGGGGGTTATGCGTATAGTCCCAGACATAACAATGTTAGTCCAGAAAGAAGAGGTTGTCTAAATCTTCAAAATATGTGTCGTTCGTTCTCCCAAAATCCATTATTTATCTTGCAGACAAAAAAAAAAAATTTCAGGTAAATCACACTTAAGTACAAAAGGTTTGAAAGATTATAAATAGGTGAACTAAACATGTAGGTCGTTGCGACTTAGCTTTGTATTATTAAGCGAAAAAGTGAAAATACTAATCGATGGTGAAAATGAGTCCTAAATTAAATCGAATGAGACTGAAACTGTATTTGGCAGATCGGTATGTGAATTTATGTGTACCGATAGCTGATATGGTGTAACTCTGGTGAAGTCTGACAGGATCGTGGCGCTTATAGATCGATCATTGCGTTACTCACCGTGTCTATGGTATTTGTGGGTTGCTTTTTAAGTCAGTTAAAGTCGATCATTATATTACATGTTGAAAACATTTCCAGTTTACTTTAAATTTAAATGAGACATGTAACACAACTGGTTAACAGTAGTGCCAACGGGCAGAATAATATTTTAATCACAAATGAACTTAAATTTACAGGAAATTTTACTACACATGCGCAATTAATGCGAAATTCTGTTTTCAAACGATGTTCTTACTAAGAAATAGATGTCATTTCTTTAAATAGTGGGATTAAAGCAACCGAAAACGATGGGAATAGCAAAGAGGGATACGTCAATTAAATGATCGCAACGCTATAAAGAAAATAAAATTCTGACCACCATCTAAACACACCAAAATTGTCAAGGTAAGGTTCCTCTCCAAACAACTCCGCCATGATGAAGAAATCGCTCAGGCCATCACTCTAGACCTGCAAACAGTCCAAAGGTGTATTGATCCCAAACGTCCTAGAAGTAATCCTGCAGACTATATTGGGTCAGGATTGCTCAGCCCCACTACTCCAATCTCCCGTTTCATGGTACCATCTACGACCCTTATCAGATCTCAAAATATAAGCTCCCTTTCCTAGCTGATATCTCCTTTCTTTGTTTCAGCAGTACGTTACGCCCTCTACACAAACATCAGACACAATGATGGGTTACTTGCGTTGGAATATCTGACACACGTCAACCACAACACGCCTCCACGGACATCTCACTAGATTTGACCTCGTTTTTGTTCATTAATTAAGCGCTGTTAGCTTCAATGGCACTTTACAGGCAAATGATAGGATATGATGGGGACATGAGGAGCATCTCCACGGCCAACTCTATTGAGATCTCTAGAAGATAAACTCCTAAAAACTCTTCTGACAGTAACCTTTCCCTGATCATGAAAAAAACGTTTGCTTAGACGACATCAATTCTATCTTTTATAAAAAACTCCATCCCATCCTTCAAATTCATCTTCCAGCGTTTCATATTCAAGTGACTTTCTTAGATACAATCAGTCAACTGATACATGGTAACCTTGAAATCGCCCTGTATACCAAGCCTACGGATAAACAGAATTTACCGCCTCCCCTCTTCTTGCCATCGCCTACCCTTTGTAGCATTCCATACAGTCAGGCCTGAAAATCAGGACGCAAAACTATTACCAACTTGAAGAGCAACATCACCACCTTAACCCCCCCGCACTTAAAACACACCTTGTAAAACAATATGACGAGCAAACTTGTCAGCAAACATATCCAAAAAGCCAATCATAGACCGGTTCGTCCTGCTAACATAAATTCTAAAGCAAACAAGACAGGTTTCAATGGTTACTCTTATGACCAGCTTTTCACATTCTTAAGGATGACGACATACTTTCACTCGCTTACGATTCCGTTTTTCGCCCCACGAATATGTATCTCATGATCAGTCTTCCAGTTCGCCCCTTGAATAAAAATAATCCTCCATGGTGACACCGAATGTAATGCTAGAAGATTTTAAGTTTATCCATTCGTCCTTCGAATCTTCCCAAGTCCCAGCAGATTAACGGGCGAGTCGTAGTGTACCTGTGAGTTTTTTTTTTTCAATGCAATATTATTGTTATTAATCATTCTTTTGCATACGTTCTACTTTATATATGTTGTATACATGTATGTTAACCCTCGACCGACCAAGGTAAGGGTTTTCTACTACATAACGAACGGGGAGGGGTGGTTAAACCTTTTTTTCTTCAAAACAAAGTACAGATATCGTGGCATATACGCCACTAGTGACGTTTGACATTTGTCTTTTTAGAGAGAAATTTGGCATGGACGTTGTTTTGTACTATTCTACATATTATCAATTTTTAAACCTCAAATTGGCTTAATTGGTAAAATATTCTTGACTAATTATGACGTATTTACAAAACGTAAATTGTCCGCAATGCACATAACGACGTATTGTCGAAATCTATACTGCGCAGGTCACAGCATCTATCTACATTTTGAAGTCCCTTCGCCGCTGCCATAGTGACTATTGTACGATTCGTATTTGCAGTTCGCGGTAGAATTGGTATGTTGTCGTTTTTCACATAGTGAAGTATTGCGCAAAAACGCGTCACTAAGTCACGTATTTGCGCGTCGTATTTGTTATTTACAGTGAAATTGCTATTGTCGTTTCACAAAGGGACGGATTTGATTTACATAATCTTTCGCATATTCTCATAAAGTGGAAGGCTGATTGTTAAATATATTTTGAAATTTAACTTATCTATGCGATTTTCGACTAGGTTTTAATTGAAATATATGTTTTAACTGACACTATGGGGAAATAAAATTCGCAAAAACCTTCAAAGCGTTTGTCTCGAAATGCTTATTTTCGCAAATACCGTCAGTATATGCACGCGGCACGACGAATTATTCAGTTTTACCAATATGACGCCTACAGTGAGTCATAATGAGTTTATGTTAACAGTATTTGAAAGCAAATCTCCAACATCCGGGAGTTTCGACCGTTTTAGCCATGCATAGAAACCAAACTTGTATTATTTTGCAATGATGGGTGCAAAAGCAAGCAGACAACCTGTATACACTCAAAAATATGAACAAAATACAAATATGGCAGTTTTGTTACAGACAAATCATAACTAACATAAGAAAACCAATTTTTGGAAGTTTCCCCAGGAAGTAAGGAAGGTGGCAACCACGCCTAAACTCCGAATTGAAGGGAAACCCTGACTTCCCGAAGGCCGGGTAACCCCATTTTTTTCGCTAAATTACCGCAAAGGATGAACTAAATACAATTAAACAGCCTTAGTATATATTCGATTTGCGTTTTGGGTGGGATGCTACAAAGGAATCATCAGGTAGGGGTGGACGTCCTGGTCGGACGAGGGTTATAGATTTGCGTATGCATTTTCTTAATGCTAGATTTTTACACGTTACAATAGGGTTTGTATTTTAATTCTCTCTATCTCTCTCTCTCTTTGTAAAATGCTCGATGAAGGCCGGTGTGGCCAGCAAAGCTTAGCCGTTGTGGGATGCCAAATTTCATATATATAAGACCAAGGAAGCCGGTACGCTTGGAGTTCCTGAGTTACTTTTTAAATGTCTACATGCCGTGACATTTCACCCAAGGGTTCGGTTAGTAAATCTAGGGCGATTTTCAGCTGAACAATGAGTGCGTCCGCTCTTGGAAAAATCTCGCTGCCGTGGCCCGGTACGTGACTTTTACCCAAGAGGGTTATAATTTTGAGCGATTACCGCTTCGTCAGCCAACCGTAATGCGTCACCAATTGCCTTCATTGAGAGGAAATTGCGTATTACAGTTATACTTCCCTGGCAATAGCTGAACAGTGTCCCAGGCGACTGGACTCTATCCAGCGGATGCTAGCGGTGTATTTAAACTTATGCTATTTTCTTCCTAGGGTTTCGTAATCCAATCTTAGGTCGGGAGCGGGTTCTTTTTTTTTTTTTTTTTTTTTTTTTGCACAAGAGATGATAAGAACCAGGACTTCCCCCCCAAAACGCGTTTTACCATCGCATTGCAAATCATTGGGTTCGTAAACCGGATGGTTGACCAGTACCCGTGGCGTTCGCAGGGAATTAAGACCCATCACCGATGGATACCAAACCACGGCGGATTTCGGCGGCCGATGTCCCTCTTTCTCCCCTCTTCTCTCTAACCGGATGTTTGTCAAGTCGGCGATTTTACTGGAAAGAGAATTAAGCAGAGAATAAACTCTGCAAACTAGTCCAGAGGAAGCATCTGTGTGGTCGGCTCAAGGTCGGTCCATCGGCGTGTACAGCGGACACGTGTGTGCACCGGGGTCCAAAGGTGGCGTCATCTGAGATTGTCCGTAGAAGGGTCCAGCATGTCAACGCTCGTCCTCGCTTCGGGTCATTTTCTGCCAGGTCTATGACTCTGCACACCCTTCTGTCGCGGTGGGCTGGCTTGCGAGGGATCATCAGATAAAAAAATCTTCTGATCCTACAGGACTCATCAATGTCAGAGCTCGATCTTGGGAGGATAGCCTGGTTCCGATTGAGCTAGAGGCTACCGGGCCATTTCCCACGGCTCCTTGGGCCTTCTTTGGCTTCGGCACAGCAGGTTGGGGGAAGAGCGCCGGCTACGCTGATGAAGTTGCATGCGCGGAGTCTCCTGCGCGCTTTGCTGCCCTACACCTCTTATCGGGCAGTATTTCCTGCGGTCGGTTGTCATTGCTGCCGCTACTTCCCAGATATCCACCCGCGGCTTCTTGCTTATCGGCTTTCTCTCCAATTCCCTCTTCATCCAAATACCACCGAGGTCAGTCTTCATCGGTGGCGGACTCGAACGACTGGAACGTGAATGTCCATTGATGTGTTGCTGACTGATACAGATCACTTGGCCCGATCGCTCCTGTTATACCTTTTAATTTCCCGCCACGAATCAGTGCAGGAATGCGAAAAGAAAGTGATGAACAAAAATTGACGTACCTTGAGTGGGATTCGAACCTGGAAAATCGGGAATCTTAAGGCGAGGTGGTGTCGGTCTGGTCTTCGGTCTATCCGCCACATAATCCACTGACCATCAGAGACTTACCTGAATACTGATCGCATTTTTAGAATTTAATACCTTGGAATCAAAGTACTGGGCACGTGGTGGAACCGGGTCGGTCACTTGATGGAAACGGATAGTTCACGCGTCCAAAAATTCTTCCAAAGTGACTGATTTCGGGGAAATTCGATGCGGCCGGCAAAAGTACGAGCGGACCACTGCCTCGCGTTCTTAAGCGGGAAATTTGCCTACATCCAACAGACATAGTTCAAGGGTGACAAAAAAAATAAGTCCAGAGCGGTCGGTTTCCTTGATCTTTACCAGAACCGGGCAGGCCGGCATGATGGGTTTTCCCTCAAAACCCTATATCAGTTGGTTTTGCGGAAACCGGCAGGTGGCCAACATTTTTTCGCTAATGCCGTGTGATTCCAGGGCGACAGAAGTAGTGTCGATACCGCACGAATCCAAACTTAGCCGGGCCACGGCCAGCGAAACCTTTCAACAAAGTAGGACCACGGTACTTTCCGCTGACCAAGGAATCAGGTCCGCTTGGATTAGTTCATTTTTGAAAAGTCACAATGCCGTGGCCCGGCTACGTGACTGCGTGACCGTCTAGGTGATTTTCACCAAAGATCTAGACCATTTCAAAATGAACCAAGCCAGAGCGGACCGCTAATTTGGTCATACCGGCTAAAAGCCGGGCCACGCCAGTGAGAAGTCGCCTCTCTGGCCAGGAGTGGCGAAAGACCGCTAAATGACCCGGTTCCTTGGTAATTAGCGGCAAATCGCCACTAGATGAACTAAGCCGTCTGGTGTCAAAAAAAAGGCCAGAGGCGACCGAGTCCTTAGTATTAACCTGAAAGTGGCCGCTAGACTTAAGAGTTGAGGTGTGCTGAACGCTTTCGGCCTGTAACGGCTGGGTGGAGGCCGCGAGGCAAATCCACTGCCGTGGGCCGTAGGCCTGACCTGGGGACTTTTCAAATGATCTATTCAACCATTTTGCGTGCGTTTTTTTAAATAAAGGTGTTAAAGAAAGAGCAAGACATAGGCAAACAATACTAACTGAAAATTTCAAAATCTATCTGACTTGGCACAAATATGATCAAAAAAAACATGCCGAGATACTTTATGTACCAACTGTGTATAAGGGCCGTTCAGAGAGCTCAACCAATATTTTAATTTAGGTACAAATATATGACTCATTATACCAACGTAGGATATCTAATTCTAATATTAAAGAATTGGAAAAAGAAGACAGTATATTCGCCAACTGTTGAAACTGGTAAAAGTGTGGTACCGACAAGATAGATCCTGGGAGTGCTAACAAATCATATGATAACATAATAGCCTCACTTCTTTTGATGCATATATTTAACCAATCACTTCTAACCGGAACTTTCCTAAGATCAACTCAAACAGCAAACTCAGGCCAGGATCCAGGGGGTCCGGGGTGCCCCCCCCCGGCCGCCGGATTTTTTGGACGGAATGCTGAGCTGCTCATTTATTTATTCCCCTCCAATTAAACTTGATGGACTCACTTCCCTTCGTTTTTAAAATGGCGTCGTGACATAAGATTGCAAAAATGTCTTCCCTAAGTTAACCATCCCCAAAAAGTGCACGAGTCGATCCGAGCTGTGAAAGAGATACATAAAGCTCAACATCCTAACTGTCTGCTTGGTGTAGAGGCGCCGTGTTAGAACAACACGAGCTGTGAATAAGTCTGAGATCGAATTTCCGGAGCCTTGAAGGTTACGAGCTGTCTTTCGGTGCTGTAGACTGACCAACAACTTTGACATTCTGTATGGTAGTCATAAGCGCCATCAATACGACTTTTCCGTTCGTTGACCCATTAGTGATTAATTTTTCTATATCTCAATTAAAGGGAGTGTCACCTTGACCAGGATTAGGTTGTTTCCGCCCCGTGAAGTGACATTAGCGCGTACTGCCTATTTCAAAATGGCGCCATTGTTTTATGATCAAAACCGCATTATAATTTCATTACAGATAGAAAGTTTTATCCAGGACTACACGGAAACCAAGTTTTAACTGCCTGAAGGGGCTTAAACATCTAGGCGTCCCAAGAGGCCGCCGCAAGGAGTATATATTGCCTTAATGAACTTAATGGCAAATTGTTGAATAAGAACCTGATTGAATTTTGGGAGATACAAAAAGATTTTGGCTTTTAATTTTTACGTACAGTTGTGTTTTAAGATGGCGGTGATTATATCGCCCCAGGGTACGTAAATCAGAAAAAGCAGCCATTACCCATCTTTTCGACGTATTAAACAACACTTTCTATACGACCCTAAAAAGCATTTCAAAATGTACAAACTATTAAAGTGGGGTATTGATTGGTGGCTAGAGGGTGCCGTTACTATAGCTGGTACTACTTGGGCCATATTACGTAGTTAAATGGCCTATTAAACAGTACCATAGGAAGACAACAGCTTCAGATCAACCTGATTACAAAAAATCATATATAAATAGGTGTGGACTGTATTTAAGGGGGGGGGGATTATCCCCCCAGTGACGTCATAAGTGTTTCCAGTAAAAATAAAATTGCTTATGAAGGAAGTGAAACAACGTGTCTATATGTAGAAGGACAAATTTAACTATGGTGACTAAGTTTCTTATCGAGCAATCAAGTGTATCTTTTTCTGGACTTTTACCACAGCCTCCTTCTCTCCCTCACTGCCTAATACAGCTTCGTCCAGCATCAAAAATAGTGTTGAGGAGTCTGCAGTACCAAGAAGTACGACGAGAAAATGCGACAAAATTTTATCAATAGCTTTCGTTATGGTTCTATTGGTGGAAAAAGATGTGCAGGGGTGATTTGTATCTCATTTATATCCCCGGAGCGGGTTCTAACGCCGCCATCTAAAGTTATGATCATGTACGCAGTACACTCAATGTCATTGAATCTCTTTAGTTGCTCATAATCGCATTCGTACCCCATATATTGGCAATTTAGTACTTTAACAAACAGGCCTACTACAGGCGGGCCATCTTGGACAATTAAATGTTACAGCCTATTAGGAAAAAAAAAAGAAAAGCACACCATGGCAGAACTTTATTGCGACACCAACCCGGGGCACCCAACCCCAGAAGTTGATATACGCTCTCCATGAACACTTTATGATATAAACTTTATATAGCGGGGTAATTTAACTTATATAATATAATTTATATCACAGTGGAATAAACAGTTCAATACCAAGGCACGGTGAAGTTTGATATGAAGACCAGAAGGTCAAGTAAAGTATCAGCTAAAGAATCTATGGAGCAAGGGACCAAGCGGCCTAAAAGTGATCGAGAAGCCTCTATCGGCTGTCGCTAATGGACGCACCACTTAGAACTTCAAGGGGGGTGGTTGGAAAGTTTGGTGAGGGCAAGTTTTTTGTTTTTTTTTCCGTGTGGGGCTTTTGGACGCAGGTTTTTTTTTCAAGTCATAGGATGGATTTTGTTTTTGTGCCAGTGAGGACTTTTTTTTTGGTGGGCTCATTTGGTATTTTTTTTGTAATGTTAGCGTCTGATATGGGGGAAGGGGGGGGGCGGGGTTTTAGGTAATGTCAGCGCACTTGACGTAGGCTATAGGGCGCAGGGTGTGCTGCAGGGAGGGGGTTGTGCGCTCAGAACCTTTGCAATCTTTATTTCCCTCAAACACATTTTTCCCAGGCAAAATTTGATATAAAAAGCAATTTGAAATTTCGAATGGGTTCACTTTATATGTTTATTTTTTAGGTTGATATTTTAATTAGTAAAATTAGTAGTGGATTAAGTTTGGTTTGAATTAATTCATAAAGTGTCATTGCGGGAGGGGGTATCCGCGCGAAGCGCATACCCCTGACAATATTTGCTTGTCCAAAAACATTTCCCCATGCATTTGACGGAAAAAAAATGAAATTTATTTTTTAGTGGTTCAATAAATATAGGTATGATTAGCATGTATTTAAAAAAGTAAAATATAGTTGATGGGTTAAGCTTGTGGAATTCAAAAGTGCTCATGGAGAGTCGTATATTTCAAGCTGTTGGGGGTGGTGCCCCGGGGTGGGTGCGCGAGGGGGTATCCCCCTCCCCGCGCCCAAAGAGCGGAAACCCTTGCAGGTGTTCGCTTTCCAAAAACATTTCCCATGCAAATCTGATGGAAACAATTTGAAATATTTGCTGATCAACATTTTTAAAAGTAAAATATGTTTGATGGGTAAGTTTGTTTGAATTAAGACATAAAGTGTTCATGAAGGGTTTGTTATCAAGCTGTCCGTGGGGGCGGTGCGGGAGGGGGCTGTCCCCCTTCCAGCGCGAAAGGAGCACAGAAACCTTGCAATATTTACTTTCCAATAAACATTTTCCCCATGCATTGGATCGATACAACTGAAATTTGTAGTGGTTCACTTAAATTATAGAATAAAATTAGCATTTGTAAGAAGTAAAAATATTAAAGTTGGGGGTGGGGTTTTAGTTTTGTTTAAATTAAGCATAAAGTGTTCATGCAGAGTTCGTAATCAATCTCTGGGGTGGGTGAGGGGATACCCCCTCCCGTGGCAAAGAGCGGAACCCTTGCATATTCGCCTTTCAAACACATTTTCCCACTTGCAAATTGGGAAAAGTGTTTTGGAAAGCGAATATTGCAAGGGTCCGCGCTTTTTGGCCGGGAGGGGGGATCCCTCACACCACCCCAGAAAAGCTGATTACGAACTCTGCATGGAACCACTTTATGCTTAATTAAACAAAACTTAACCCACCAACTATATTTTACTTTCTTAAAAATGATAATTATATCTATAATTTAGTGAACAACTTACAAATTTCAAGTTGTATTCTATCAAATGATGGGGGAAATGTGTTTGCAAAGTAATATTGCAAGGGTTCTGCGTTCGAGCGGGAGGGGGACACCCTCACGCAACGCCCCGGACAGCCTTGATTATACAAAACTCTGCTGAACACTGTATGCTTAATTCAAACAAGACTAACCCATCAAACATATTTACTTTTTAAAATGTTGATCAGCAATATTTAAACTTGTTTCATCAAATTTTGCATGGGGAAATGTTTGGACAAGCGAACACTGCAAGGGTTCGCGCTTTTGCGCGGGAGGGGGAGAACCCCTCCTCGCCCCCCCGGGGCACCCAACCCCCAGGAAGCTTGATATACGAACTCTCCATGAGCCTGTATGAATGCAAACAGAGCTAACCCTCAACTATATTTCCTTTTTAAACATGCTTAATCATACCTATAATTATGTGAACACTTATAAATTTAATTTATTCCGGTAAAATGCATGGGAAATGTGTTTTGGAAAGCAAAATCAGTGCAAGGGTTATGCGCTTCGCGGGATTACCCCCTCCCGCACATGAACACTTTATGCATAATTCAAAACAAACTTATCAATACTATATTGTAAATTAAAATGATAATACCTATTAAAACATTATAAAGTGAAACCATTCGAAAATTTCAAATTGCTTTTTTATATCAATTTGATGGGAAAATGTGTTTGGGAAAGTACGATTGCAAAGGTTCTGCGCACAACCCCATCCCATGCAGCACCACCTGCGCGCTATAGAGCCTACCTGGCAAGGTGCCAGACAATTACTACACCCCGCCCCCCCCCTTTCCCCAATATGCAGGGACCTAACATTAAAAAAAACAGGACCAAGAGCCACAAAAAAAAAAAAGTACTCAAAGTAGGCAAAAAACAACATCCGCCTATGACTTGAAGAAAAAAACCTGCTACAAAAGACCAACGAAAAAACGTGACCTCACCCAAACTTCAAAACCCACCCCCTGAATTCTAATGGTGAGTCCCTACGAACAGCCGATTAGAGCTTCGCGATCACTTTTTAGGACGCTTGCGTCCCTTGCTACATAATGCTTTATATTATACGTTACTTGCCTTATGTCGTTATATCAACTTCACCGTGCCTTGGTATTGAACTGTTTATTTCACTGTGCTATAACCTTTATTATATAAGTTAAATACATCCGCTATATTAAAGTTTAGTATCATAAAGTGTTCATGGAGAGTTGATATATCAAGATGTTGGGGTGGGTGCCCCGGGGTGGTGCGAAATTAAAGTTCTGCATCTTCCTGAAGGAGGCTTAAACATTTAATTGTACCCAGATGGCCGCCGGTAGTAGGCATGTTTTGTTAAAGTATAAATGCCAAATAGATGGGGTAAGAATGCGAGTAGGAGCCTAATTATAAAAAGAGATTTCAATGAATTGAGTTGTACTGCGGACATGATCATTAACTTATGATGGCGGCGGTATACCCGCTCCGGGGGATATAAATGAAGAGGAAAACACCCTGAAATCTTTTTCCACACCATAAGAACCAATAACGAAAGCTATTGATAAAATTTGTCCGCAATTTCTCTCGTACTTCTGGGTAACTGCAGACCACTCACCTAGTTGATGCTGGGAACGAAGCGATTCTATGCAGTGGATGGAGAGAAGGAGCCTGTGGTAAAAGTCAGAACCATATAGCATCTTGAATGTGTCTCGAAGAACTATGTCACATATTTAAATGTTCCTCTACATATAGACAAGTTTTTCACTTCCTCCTACCCTATTTTTTTTATTTTTACTGGGAGAACACGTATGACGTCACTGATAGTCCTTAAATACAGTCCACACCATTTATTATGATTTTATTGTATCAGGTTGAGATGATCTGTTGTCTTCCTATGGACTGTTATATGGCCGTTTACTACGTTATATGCCCAAGTAGTAACCATCTATAGTACGGCACTCTCTAGGACAATCAATAACCCCACTATTAATATTTTGTCATTTGGAAATGCTTTAGGGTCAATAATAGAAAGTGTTGTTTATAACATCGAAAAGATGGTGTAGGCTGCTTTTCCTTCCGTTTACTACCCGGGGGCGAATTAATCACCGCCATCTTTAAAGGGAAGACGTAAAGCAAACACAAACTTGACGACAATAAAAAAGCCATTAAATCTTTTGGAGCTCCCAAAATATCAATCAGTTCTATTTCAACAATTGCATTTTAAGTTCATTAAGCAATATATGACTCCTTGCGGCGGCCACTTGGACGCCTAGATGTGTTAAGCCCCCTTCAGGCGTTAAAAAACTTTGTTTGTCGTGTAGTCTCTGTATAAACCTGCTATCTTTATGAAATATAGCGGTTTACATAAAACATGGCGCCATTTTGAAATAGGCAGTACACGCCAATGTGCAACTTTTCAGGCCGGAAACATACCTAATCCTATAGGGACATCTCCTTTAAGGTGAGATATAAGAAAATTCAATCACTCATTGGGTGTCAACGAATCGGAAAATCTGGAATGATGGCTCTTATGGACTACAATAACTCATAGAGCAAGTTGTTTGTCATCTACAGAACCTCGAAAGACAGCTTCGTAACTTCAAGTCTCCTGGAAAGTTCGATCTCAGACTAATTCACAGCTCGTGTGTTCTGATACACCGGCGCTCTCACACCAAGCAGACAGTGTTAGATGTTGATCTGTTTAATGTATCTTCATTCACGCCTCCGATCGACTCGTGGCACTTTTTTGGGGGGATGGGGAACTTAGGGAAGGTAAATTTGCAATCTTATGTCAACCGACTCAATTTTAAAAACGAAGGAAGTGAGGTCATCAGATGTTAAGATGGGAGGGGATAAAATACTGAGCAGCACACATTCGGTCCAAAAAAATCCGGCGGCCGGGGGGGGGCCCCCCCGGCAACCCCCCTGGATCCTCTCCTGAGTTTGGTCTGATTTGAGGTGGATCTGGGAAGTTCCCGGTGAGAAGTGATTGGTTAAATATATGCATCAGAGGCTATTATGTTATCATATGATTTGTTAGCACTCCCAGGATCTTCTTGTCGGTACCAGCACTTTTACCAGTTTCAACATTTGGCGAATATAATCTTTCTTCTTTTGTTCCAAATTCTTAATATTAGAATTCGATATATCCTAACTGTTGTATAAATGATCAGTGTATTTGTAACTATTATAAATATTGGTGAGCTCTCTGAATCGGCCTTATACCCATGGTATAACGTCTCTCGGCATGTTTTTTTGATCAGTATTGTGCCAACGTCATAATTTGAAATTTTTTAAGGTTTTTCTTTTTTTAAATTAATTAAAATGTTGTGTTTCTTTCATTTAACACCTTGCTTACCACAAAGCACGCAAAATGGTTTGAGAAATACACATTTTTGAAAGTCTCATGTCAGGCTACCAGCCCCGGCAGATTTCATCGCTGCCATCCAACCAGCCGTTACAGGCCGAAAGCTTTCAGCAAAACCACAACAACTCTTAAGTCTAGCGGCCACTTTTCAGGTAAATACTAAGGAAGCGGTACGCTTCTGGCCTTTTTTGACCCACATGACTGCGCTAGTTAGATCTAGGGCGATTTGCCGGCTAATACCAAGGAACCGGTTCATTTTAGCTGCCTTTCCGCTGCCGTGGCCAAGAGAGGCGACTTCTCACAGCCGTGGCCCTGCTTTACCGGTATACCACATACAGCGGTCCGCTCTGACTTGGTTTCATTTTTGTAAATGTTCTAGATCTTTGGGTGAAAATTCACCTAGACGGGCCACGGCAGTCACGTAGGCCGGGCCCGGCATGTTGACTTTTCAAAAAGACTAAGTCCAGAGGGAACCGCTTCCGTGGTCCGCGGCAAGTACCGTGGTCCTACTTTTTGGAAAGTTCGCTTGCCGTGGCCCGCTAAGGGTTGGATCGTGCGGTATTCGCCACTTCTGTTCTGTCGCCCGGGAATCACACGGAACTTACTAAAAAAATATGTTGGCCACCTGCCGGTTCCTGCAAAACCCACTTTAATATAGGGTTTTGAGGGAAAACATCAAGTGCCGGGCCAATGCCCGTTTCTGCTAAGATCAAGGGAAGCCGACCGCTCTGGACGTCTTTTTTTCACCTTGAGCTATGCTTTGGATGTAGGGCAAATTTCCCAGCTATAGACCGAGGCAGTGGTCCGCTCTGACGTTCCGGCCGCATGCGAATTTCACCGGAAATAAGTCACTTGAAAGAAATTTTGGACCGTGAAAAGATCCGTTTCCATCACGTGACCGACCCGAGTTCAACCACGTGAACTACCTTTGATTCCAAGGTTGAAATTATAAAAAATTGCGATTCGTAGTCAGGTAAGTATCTGTGGTCCAGTGGATATGGCGATAGACCGAAGACCACAGGACGCGACACCAACCCGCTAAGATTCCCGATTTCCAGGTTTGAATCCCACTCAAGGTAGTCAATTTTTGTCAACATTGCTTTTTTCGCATTCTGCACGTGATGTCGTGTCGGCGCAAAAATGCTATGGTAAAAAGGAGCGATCGCCAGTGATCTGTATCAGTCTAGCAGACAATTGCAATGGGACAGTCAAGTTCCGAGTCGGTCGAGTCCGCCACCGAGGAGAGCTTGACCTCGGTGGTATTTGGGATGAAGAGGGAATGAGAGCAAAGCGAAAACAAAGGGCGAAGAACCGCGGGTGGAGGTGGATATCGTGGAGATAGCGGAGCATGAACAACGACTGCGCAGGGAATGCTGCGCGACATGAAGCGGGCTAGGGCAGCAACGCGCAGGGAGACTCGAACGAAATGGTCAACTTCATCAACGGAGCCGGCGCTCTTCCCCCCACCTGCTGTGCCGAAACCAAAGAAGGCCACAGGAGCGGGGGAAGGGCCCGGTAGCATCGAGCTCATCGGACAAGGTATATCCTGCCAAGATCGGAGCCTCTGACATTGATGAGCCTGTGTAGGATCAGAAGGTTTTTTTTTATCTGATGATCCCGCGCAAGCCATCCCACCGCAACAGAAGGGTGCCGAGTTCATAGGCCGGGCAGAAAATGACCCGAAGCGAGGACCGGTTGACATGCTGGACCCTTCTACGGACGATATCGGATGGACGCCCACCATTTGACCCCGGTGCGACGACACCTGTTCCGCGGTACACTGCAGTGGACCGACCTTTGACCCTGACCAACAGATGCGTCCCCTGGACTATTTTGCAGAGTTTTTCATCGCTTAATACTTCTTCCAGGAAGGAAACGCCCCGACTGGACAAAACCTTACGGTTGAGAGGTTTGAGAGAGAGAGGGTGAGAAAGATGACCTTCGGGCCCGCCGAAATCCGCGCGTGGTTTGGTATCCATCTGGTGAGGGTTTAATTCCCTAGCGAACGCCAAGGAGTACTTGGTAACCATCCGGTGTTTACGAAACCGATGATTTGCAATGCCGATGCGCCGATGGGTAAAACGCGTTTGAAGTCCTGTTCGTAGCATCTCTTGTGAGAATCCGACTACCGACCCAAAGGATTGGATTACAGAAACCCGGGAAGAAAAAGATGCAAAGTTAAATGACATCGCTAGCATCCAGCTGGATAGAGTCCAGTCGCTGGCGACAATTCAGCGGAATTGCAGGGGAAGTGGAGTAAAATGTAATCCGCAAATGTCTCTCAATGAAGGCATTGGGGCCGCATTTACGGTGGGCTGACGAAAGCGGTTAAATGAATCAAAATTTGAACCCAACTCTTGGGTGAAAAGTCACGTAGCGGGCCACGGCAGCGGATTTCCAAGAGCGGACACTTCATGGTCAGCTGAAAATCGCCCAAGATTTACTAAGGCGAACCCTTGGGTTGGTGAAATGTCACGGATGTAGACATTCAAAAAGGAACTCCGGACTCCAGCGCGTTACCGCTTCCTTGTCTTATATATATTAAATGTTGCAGTCCACATGCAACGGCTAAGCTGTTGCTCCACACCAGGCCTTCATCAGAGCATTTTACGAAGAGAGAGAGAGAATGAAAATTACAAACCCTATTGTAACGTGTAAAAATGCTAGCATGTAAGAAAATGCATACCAAAGCTATTAACCCTCGTCCGACCAGGGTGGTTACCACCCCCTAACTGATGATTCCTTGTGCACCAAAACGCAATCGAATATGATCTAAGGCTTTTATGTAATTTTAAGTTCATCCTTTGCGGTAATTTTAGAAAAAAATGGAGGTACCGCCTTTAGGGAAGTCAGGGTGTCCCGTCAAATTCGGAAGGTTGGGGCGGTGGTTGCCACCTTCCTATACTTCACTGTGTAAAATGCCAAAAATGGTTCTTATGTTAGTTATGATGTTACTGTAAGCAAATACTGCCAATATTTGTATTTTGTTCATATTTTTTAGTGTAATAACAGGTGTATGCTTGCTTTGGCACCCATCATTGCAAAATAAATACCAAGTTTGCTTGCATGCATGGCTAAAACGGTCGAAACTCCCTGATGTTGGAGATTTGCTTACAAATGTTAAAAATAAACTCAGTTATGACGTCACTGTAGCGTCATATTGTTAAAACTTGATAATTCGTCGGCCGCGTCACATACTGACGTATTTGCAAAATAAGCATTTCGAGAAAAACGGCTTTGAAGATTTTGCGATTTTAATTTCCCCCATAGGGTCAATTAAAACATATATTTCAATTAAAACCTAGTGGAAAATCGCAGAAATAAGTTAAATTTCAAATAATTATATTTAACTAATCAGCTTCCAATTTATTTAGATATGCGAAAGATGATGTTAAATAAAATACGTCACTTTGTGAAAACGACAAAATAGCAATTTCAACGTGTAAATAACAAATACGACGCGCAAATAAGTGACTTATGTGACGCGTTTGCGCAAATAAGTCACTATGTGAAAACGACAAAATAGCAATTCTACCGCGAACTGCAAAATACGTCGTACAAATACGTCACTATGTGACGCGGCGAATACTTCAAAATGTAGATACGATGATGTGAACCTGCGCAGTATAGATTTTAGACAAATACGTCGTTATGTGATGCGGACAATTTAACGTTTTGTAAATACGTCATAATTAGTCAATTAATATTTTACAAATTAAGCCAATTTTAGGTTTAAAAATTGGTGAATATGTAGAAAAGTACAAAACAAACGTACATGCCAAATTTCTCTAAAAAGTCCAAAATGTCGAATACGTCACTATGTGACGCGGCCGACGATATGTTGTACTTTGTTTGAAGAAAATAAGGTAACCACCCCATCCCCGGTCGTGAATGTAGTAGAAAAACCCCTACCTTGGTCGGTCGAGGGTTAACATACATGAATATAACATATACAGTGTGAGTCAAAAAAAAACCTACATTTAGAATAAAAAATAATTTTTTTTTTTTTTTTTTTTATACGATGATGTGAACCTGCGCAGTATAGATTTTAGACAAATACGTCGTTATGTGATGCGGACAATTTAACGTTTTGTAAATACGTCATAATTAGTCAATTAATATTTTACAAATTAAGCCAATTTGAGGTTTAAAAATTGGTGAATATGTAGAATAGTACAAAACAAACGTACATGCCAAATTTCTCTAAAAAGTCCAAAATGTCGAATACGTCACTATGTGACGCGGCCGACGATATGTTGTACTTTGTTTGAAGAAAATAAGGTAACCACCCCATCCCCGGTCGTGAATGTAGTAGAAAAACCCTTACCTTGGTCGGTCGAGGGTTAACATACATGTATATAACATATATAAGTAGAACGTATGCAAAAGAGATGAGTAATAACAATAAATATTGCATCTGAAAAAAAACCTCACCGGTACAACTATGACTCGCCCGTTAATCTGCTGGTGAACTTGGAAGATTCGAAGACGAATGGATAAACTTAAATCTTCTAGCATTACATTCGGTGCAACCAGGGAGATTA
>JAMKCH010014091.1:0-35338 GCA_023653785.1 Ophioderma brevispina
AATACCGATAGATGTTAATTGGTTGAGGGCAAGTCTTTCTTTCACAAGGCGACTCTGTTGACCTCCGTAGAGACTGTTTCAGAGGTTGGGACTTTGCTTAAGAAACTCTCTTGGATTTAAGGCGGTTGCAGCAGGTATAGGTCCAGAAATTAGGGTTGCTTCACATTAGATACTTGGCAGCTACGCTCTTGCACGCTCGCCTTACACTTCGACGAATATGTGTCTGGTTGGAGCAATTCCTGCTGGATGTATAAGTTCGTTGGTGTTGGCGGAGGCATCATGTGATAAGCCGGCAGGAGGATTTAGCGCTTGCATCAAGCTTTCTTGGAATGTAGTTGATCTTTCCCAGACAGGGCAGGCATAATCTGCACACGAATAGCACAGGGCAAGTGCCGTCGATTTAGGGTATTGTGCGGCGAGCACCCCATCTTGTGCTGGTGAGTTTGTTCAAGATTGTTTATTGCGTGAACCTAATTTACCCTCGTCGTCTCGATGTGGGTATTATAAGAGAGAGGCGGTCCAATGTAACTCTTAGGTAGACAAGGTTATCACAGTGCTCCATGGGGTTCCAGACCAGGTAACTTTAAGTTGACGTTTGCTTCACGAGTTTGACGTAGATAGAAAAGCATGCACAAGCCTTGGTGCCTTAGATGGATTTGCACGTTAGGTGGTTTTCCTCATCATAAGGGGTGAGTTCATCTAAAGCTTGGGAGAGTCTCTCTTCACCAACTGATGAAGTCGGGGCATCTGTGCGCTAATTTTCCAAGATCGTCGGCATAAATAAAACGACAGGTTCATGCACTCCTAGGTTGGTAGTTGGTATAATGTGACAGGAGAGGTGCAAGCACACTCCCTTGTGGTAGAACATTTGAGCACCGCCATCGGCTCTTCTTCGCCTAGCTGAACACAAGAACATCCGTTTGCCAGCAATCCTAGGATAAGCTCGGTCAAACGAATGTCCCTGTAATTTCCAGGGATCGTATGGAGATTAGGCATCTGTGATGAAAACGGTGTCGTACGCCTGTGATAGGTCGACCGAACACAGCTCCGGTACATACCCTTCTCGAAACCATCCTCAATGTGTTGAGTTAGGTTGAGTACTTGGCTTGTTGTTGATTTGCCTCGGGCCGGACAGAAACCTGCTTGTTCTGTTATGAGGTGTTCGTCTATCACAGGTGCGATACGGATGAGCAGGAGACATTCAAAGGCTTGTGGCTATGGCTGAGGAGTGATGATATAGGTCTATGTAGCTCTTGGATTGGATGGATCTTTTCTAGGCTTTAGGAGTGCCAGAACATGTGCTTTCCTCCGATCTTTGGGAACCTGTTGGAAATAAGTCGCAATTTGTATAGCTCAAGAAGCCATTCCTTGCTACTGGTCCAAGATGTTTTTAGGCAGCTGCTCTGTTGAGATGTTGTCAAGGACTACTGCTTTCCTGGTTGAAGTTTTAGCAACACCTGTGTTCCAAGTCGTCATGTTGAAGGGTGGTGAAACAAGGGTCACCACGTATACCTCTTATGGTCTTATAGTTTGATCTTCTGGTTTCTTGCTGCACTTTGCCATTTAAAAGCAGTTGGGTGGGCACCTTGGGTTGGGTGTGACATTGGGCTAGTGGAGGTTCTGTTGGATCCTGTCGGAGCTTTCGGATGGTAAGAACATGCTTTTCTTGCTGTTATGGGTCATATCGGTGGATTCAATTTAAATTATCCCAGATTTTGATCTTTTCCTGGGAGATTCTCTCCGAAACTTCCTCACCTTTAGGCTTTTGGTTTCAGCCGAAAAAGGATCATCTTTCAAACTGGTAATTATACTCTTGATATTCTCTAGCACACCTTGGAAAGGTCTGGTATATATTCTTCCTACATCCTCTGGTATGAATCTCCGCGCATCTTGTTCACTGAGTCTGGCGCAAATTTTGCACGTTATGTGGTTTTGGAGCAATCCTCCCCACGCTCCGATCCAGGTCATCAAGGAAATCCTCCCTTGCCAGTCTGGCGTTCCTAGTAATTAAAGCGGCGCTTAAAGGCACTTGTTTGGATCTTACCTGCAGCGTTTTACTTGGGATACCGATTGGTCGATGTTGAGTTTGTGGAACAGGATCCAGAACAATCTTGCTACACCGGTTAAAGATGTTTTGCTAACATAGCTAGATCAGGTTGTAACCTCTCTTCCAGCGGGCACTATAAAAATGATGGCGGCAGCTTAGCGTCATGATGGAGACGTAGATGTTGACTGTCCCTATCCATTCTTCGACAGCTTGTCCGTCTTTGTTAGTTTCATGTATCCCCACTGGTTGCTATGGCGTTGAAGTCGCCGATGAAGAATTGAATGTTTGTGGAATTCCCAGGGTTTAGTGAGGTTGCTTGAAGTCTACTGATGGAGGTTTGTAGACGGATGTAACTATTGAGAGCTGAGCTCACTTTTGAGAACTTCGATGTTGTTTTCATCAGACATTGAGGTTGCTTCTAACTGTGGTGCCTGTTCTCACAACATATAGCCCTTCCGTATGGTCCGATGTGGTCTCTCGGTGGGCAAAGGACCATTCCTGGTATGGTCTTGGGCCGGTGGTTTTTTTGATTCCTTCTGTTGGGTTTCCTGCCGACATAGGACATCGCATGGGAGATTTGTTAAACTACACAATCAGCAATGATTTACTTTTGCATGGAAAAACCCTCCACATTCAATGACGCATAGTCAAGGCAAACTTACAAAAGGCCTGCGCTGAGGTCACTAGCATGATATGGGTATACTTTAGAATGATGTTAATGGAAAACGGTGTTTGGAGTTGTAGAGAGTAGTTCGCTGCCTTGACAGTTACTAACAGCGGAGACCACAAGACGGTTCTCTACTTCTCCACCCCCCAAAAAAAAAAACAACTATGTATGGCCATACCACGTATATGACGCTATTTCCCGGCATTTTCACATTGGAAGGCCCATTTCCAGCAGCCGTGTTTGAATATTATGCGGGATCCCGATAATATTATTCTAATTACAAAATTCCTTCATAGGTGAGACACAGACATTTTCGAGCTTAACCATTTACAGGTAATGGTTTCTAGCCCAGTTAAAGTAACCGTGTAAAAATCCTCATTTTGTTTTGAAAAATTGGGGGAGCTCATCAAAAAAATGTGCTAATATGCTTTAACACTTTTAGGTAAAATAACCTTGATTAACACGTTTGCTATGTCAAAACTGGTGAATCCTTTTTTGTTTTTCCAAATCCCCTGAATCATTTTTTAATGGCCTAGAAACAATCTTATAATTTTCTTCAGAGCCCGGGTATGAAACCCAGATTACGTTAAAAGGAAAACAATGATCTTCCCATTCACAGATGGTGGTTTAAGCCCGCACTGTTAAAAATTTCCGTAAATTAATGAAAAGAAAACAGATTAGTCCGTAAATTACGGAAAAATCGGTTTAGAAACAAAAAAAAAAAAAACAAAAATATTTTTTTTTTTTTTTAAAAATGTTAATTTACGGGAATATTTCAAAATTTTGGCAGCATATTCCGGACTTTTTTTTGGTTCCGTAATTTAAATTACGGAAAAAATTCTGTTAAAAAACATATTGGTTTTCCCATAATATGAGACAAATTCTGTTTAAACTACTGTCGAAGTCCGTTAATTGACCAGAAATTATTAAATTACCCTAAAAATGACTGGAAATAATGCTCCGAAGAAAATGTTCGTAAATTTACGGGCATTTTTTTAAAAGTGCGAAACGTAAAGGTTTGTAAGGTTTTTTTTATAGGTTTTCCAGATCAAATGGGCATGATTGGTATCTAAGCAATTGTATATTTGGTAATTCAAATGTCAACAGGGAATTCAGATATCAAACAATAGAAAAGGACAGAACAAAATGTCCACTTGAAAATATCAAAATCATTTCAGGTAATCAAATGTCAATAGTGAAGTCAATGTCCACACAATGGAAATCGTTATGTAATCCTGTGCTCATCAGTGCATGTTCCTTTCCACACCGGGTAATTCAAATGTCACATGGCACCTCATATGTCATTTGGCAGTGAAACACCTCAAGCATGCCTTACCAGAGAATATCAGCTGCCGACAAACAGCGTCTTCATGACGCATTTAAATCGGGAGTTTCCGTAACCTGACCCATCTGACAAACTTTTCTGACACACTTATGAATTCAGAACCCATTAACGGAATGAACCTGTGAAAAAAGTGTGACAGATGGGTCAGGTTTCGGACACTTCCCATTTAACCAGGGAGGCACTACTTCAAGGTAGCCAGGCTTCTGGGCAAAAAGACAAACACAGCATATAAGATCATCCGTGGAATTGAAGATAGAGATGGGGTAGATCTAAATGATTTTTATATGTGTCATTTTATTTTTTCAAATTAAAAAGGCATTATTTAAAAAAAGAAATTGTAGACAATCCCGAAGTCTGACAAAGAAACAGTGTGCTTTCATGAAATGATGAAAAATGTTGTCTGAAAAACAAATGAACTGAACTGAACATAGCGAATTTATTTAAGGTTGATGTAATTTCTCATGTTGAAGAAAATTATGTTCTCTTGATCTTTCTATTCATGTCAGTGAACATGCATAAACCTAAGTGACTATTTCTGAAATAATAATCACATCAAACTAACTATGATTGCTTTAAAGAGTTGCTTCAATCCATTTTGAAGCGAGAGCTATTTTTAATACGTCGTATACTTTTACGTATTTCCCCCGTTTGACCAAATTTAGTGGTCATATGACATTTCTACGCAAATTGACCTCTAGATAACCTTTGACCTTTTAGGTCACTCTGAAACCTGATAACAAAACAAAACATATCAGACTGTCCTCCCCTACCTCATGTAAAATTTCAGCTTCATATGCCAAAGCATAACGAAATGCCTAGCCGGACAGACAGACAGTGCATCTACAGATGACCTTTGACCTTTGGGTCAATCTGAAACCTGATAACAAACGTCAGACTGATGTTTCCATCCTACATGCCAAATATCAGCTCAATAGGTCAAAGGGCAACGAAACGCAATAGCCTGGACAGACAGATCTCATTTTTGCAGAATGCACATAGGGTTTACTCTGGTCGGATGTCTGTGCATCTGTGTGTCCGTGCGTCTGTGGTCAAAATGTTAACCCTTAATATATTGCATGCCGTATGAGTTCCGTAAGGGCTACGATGATGTAACTTGATGGAAAGGAGGGGGAGGGGTGGGGTGACATGTTGGTGACCTCATGTGACCTTGGTGACCTCATGTGACCTTTGTGACCTCATGTGACCTTTGGCTGGTCAAAATGTTAACCCTTAATATATTGCATGCCGTGTGAGTTCCGTAAGGGCTACGATGATGTAACTTGGTGGAAAGGAGGGGCGGGTAGGGTGACATGTCGGTGACCTCGTGTGACCTTTGACCCCCATTTACAAACCGCGACGGCAGGTGACACTCGCGGTCCGCGGACCGCGATGTATTTTTTTTAGTATTATAGAAAATTTAATCACGTCAAGCAAATGAAGAGAGTGAAGCATTTAAAAAATAATTATGGAAAGCACTTATATAATTGTTTTAAAGTGTATATTGATACTGCATATTTTAGGATACTTTATTTGTGTCTGTATGAAGTGTGAAGATATACTGCATGACCAGAAATTTTCATCAGTATGATCAGTTATTCATTTAAATGTTTGCATAAAAAAAAGAAAAGGTTATTCAATGTTTTTTTCAGAAACTTGTAACATAACGGATGTAATAGTTATGTATGGAAAACGTTTTCGTAATCTTTATGAAACCTTAATGGCAACTAACCGCTTGTTCCTGATAATCATTAAGTTTATTTAAATATTGGTTTGGATGGACTGTAGTATGAACTGTTTTTAACTGTAATAATTGAAATCACTACACACTTAAGGGGGTCAAAATATCAACCATTTTACGTGGTCACTTTTATTTGACACTTGTCGTGGTTGAAATCAACCACATTCGGGGTCATATTCTGTTTTTAAGCATCATATTGAAATGACCCCAAAACGGGTCAAATTCAAATGACCCTAAATATAGTCATCTTTGACAAAAGGAGGTAGTTGAAATCAACTACATTGGGATTATTTTCTTTATCAAGATTTTTTTTGCATCCCGATTGACCAAATGACTATTAAATATAATCATTTTTTACCCCAAAAGGTTTTATTTTTCAAAAGGATATAAGACCCCCAATATAGTCATTTTAACCCCACCGGGGTTATTTGTAACCACAATTTGGGGTCAAATTTTTGACCAGATGAGGTGGGGTCAATTTGACCCTTTTTTAGAGCGTGCATAATTGAAGTAGCCTTCGGGTCAAACTGACCCTTTTTAGGGTTCTTTTGACCCTGTCTTTTTAAGTGTGTAAGCTAAATCTACAATGCCCACAGTCTTCGCGTCGTCATCATCATCAATTTTCCATGGAACAGGATTCTGCATTACTGCCAGCATTTACCAAACTAATCCCGGCTAATCCATGCCAGCTTTCCTGCCAGATCATATCTCCTACAAAAGCCTAAAGTACATGCCTGAATCCCCGGTGTGAAAGCAGTGATATCCTGTACCGGATCCCAGTCCGCGGGGCTCCATAGACGATAACTGAATAAAGCGTGAACTAATGTTGCGTAGATCCACTGAATCGATTGCCCTATGTTCCCATTGTTCCCGGAATATGAGTACGCCGGACAATGGTTACTTGGGTCTCAACCGGTCCTGAGATTTTTTGAATGTGTGTACAACAGCTATATAACTGTAAATTCTGTCAGGGATGTGAACACCTTGCTTTTTTCTGTTCCAGAAATTGCCACAAACTGCCACCGTCCCCCGGAAAATCTTCCTGCTTTTTACTGTTTTACAGAATGTAACATCCCAAGTGTTTTCAAACTCGTGGAAGTGATTTTCAGTAAGGGTCCTTTTATGTCATGTTGTTTTTCAGCCATTATTTCCCTTTAAGTGGGAACTTTGCAAGTGAAGTCCCTGCCCTACACCATAACCGGCTTGCATCTGACCTTTGTATAATTAATATAGAAGCGCTATGCAGTTAGGCAAATATGAGTTAGGCAAAAATCCCATATGACACAAAATCGATATTTATGTGAACTACGCTGTATTGGCAAATACTTTGTTGGGGTTGCGGGTAGCCAAAAGACTGCAAGAAGCCTTCTGAAACAGCCACCTACCAAAACACAACATTTAGTTTAGTACTGTGGGAAGTGTGTCGAACTTATGTTTCTCAATAATTGGGTGACTTTCAAGTTCATTGTTGTTGCTATTGTGTCATTGAAGTCGTCGAGACATAATGTATGGCCTGTCTGAAATTTTGAAAAGGATCTGCTTTTTTGGCTGTCATAAACAATCTGTTTATTGTTAATATGAATTATGGCGTCGTATAGCAATTGCCATCTTCCTTTCATAACATAACAATTGACTTTGAATTGTTAGTATTTGTCAGACTGTTAGTATTTGTGGGAGCTATGAGATCTATTTTACTGGACAAGCTAGAAATAATAATACTGGGGCATAGCAGGTAGGTTGGCGGGCAGGCAGCTTTGTTCACGGAGGCTTTGACGAGGAGTCCCCTCAACTAACACCTATACCGGTGTGAAAGGAGATATGGTCCGGCAGGAACCACAGTCCGGGCTCCATAGACGACAACGGAATAAAGCAAGAAACTAATGTTACGTGTAGAGTCAACTGAATCGATTGCCCTATTGTTCACCATTGTTCCCGGACTGTGAGACCGGCGGACCATATCTCCTGCCACACCGGGTTTTCTGTAAAAAGCTGCTAAGTACTTGTCTGCAGGCGCGGATCCAGGGGGCGGAGGGGGCGAGCGCGCCCCCGGTAATTCTGCAAATTCTTGCAAAATCAGCCCATTTTGAGCTATTTTGGACCAGTTACAGCCTTTCAGCCCCCGGTAATTTTGACATTTTTCAAATCATGGATCCGCCATTGGTCTGTGCATGTATTTAACCAGTTGTATATGCGTTCAACATATATATAAAATTCGCCTGTATATGCTGTGATATTGCCCACTTTATTTCGAACTTCTTGCCAATATTCTTGCATAACTTTCAGTTTGTTTTGAGATAGGTATTTTGTGGAAAATGACAAAAGAAACGGAGACATGCGTGGATTACGATCTCGAATACGATCTTTTCTGAAAGAGATCTGTTTTGTTGCGTGTCATATGGGATCCCGGATGGGATCATAACAATTGTGTTCTTTCCTATTGTTAAGTGATCATAACAATTGCCTTTGAACTGTTCCTAAATGTCAGGGGGGAACAGGTACGCCAGTGCGTGGTAAGCTTAAACGCGCTGAGATCTGATTTAATGCAATTAATGCAATTCAATAGACCTAAATTTCGCAATCTTAATCCGCATTTTTCCACGTAGCGTATGTCATTTTGTCTCACTTCGTACGTTTTGCTAGTTGACCCATTTTCTAATTAGATATCTTGTGGATCACGAAATGCTCCTTTAAAATAAAGCTTACCAATGTATAAAATTACACCTGAAATAAATAAGCCGAAAACGCCGATGATTTTGTATTTTCTGTTGAGCGCGATAGAAAATCCAAACATGCCTTCCCCCGCCCTACTTTTCAAGAGTGGTAAATGATACACGCCGGGCTTATCATATAGCTGCATGAGGAAACGGTAATAAAATATTGAAAATTGCTCAAATAAAACGCCAGGTGGCTCCTCCACTTCTAAGATCGTTCCGCCACCGCTATGTCCAAATAGGAGAGGAGGGCAGGCCAAAACTTCTCTATTTATTGTTCAATAAAGCTCTCGATAGGTATTCTACAACTTTTGAAATCCAAATCCGAGCATTGTATTCTCAGGAAATCTCGTGTTCCTGTTTTAAGAGGGATTACCCAGGGTGGGGGCGGGGTACTCCCATTTTGGAGGTGACGCGTATGTAAAGCTGTTACAGACCTCCATTTTCAGCATCGCTGTCACCCAAAGACCCCCATATATTTTGAGAATGTCACCCAAAGACTCTATATTTTTTTAACTTTTACCACTGTCACTCAAAGACCCCTCAGGCTACTTTTTGAAAAAAATTGTACCCAAAAAGACCCCTATTTTGTGTGAAATGTTTGCAAAATTTTCCAAAAAAGCCCCATTTTGTGGAAAATGTTTATAAATTTGTCACCCGAAAAACCGCCATTTTTGTCCATTTTGGCTGTCTCCCACCCAAAGACCCCTAGTTTTTCCCCTTTTTTGGTCCTCTGTCACCGAATGCCCCTGGGTTTGGAAGCGCCATCAGCCTTTCTACCATATCCATTTCATATGTGATTCCCCCATTACCCTTTCCCTTATCGTATAGCACGTCATGCACGACAAACCCGTATAGGCTATTCAATTTTGTTCCAAACAGTCAGAAAAAGCAAATTATTCAATTTGAAAATACCTCTATTCAAGCAGGTCATGTGCTTTTCCTTTGTTACACACCGTTGACTTTTGTTTGCTTGTTTGTTGTCTTGATTTTTCCACCCATTGTGTGTTCCCCAGCGACCAGCACAATAATTTGCAAATATATTATACTCTCTAAATGTAAACAAGTGAAAATTTCACTCCCCAAAAAAGTAAAACTCTTTTAAACCACTCCAAAATGAGTGGTTTGTACTCAGAGCGAACTTGCACTCAAAAAGAGTGAACATCACTCCAAAAAGAGTGGATTTCCACTGGTTTTCGTGTTGTCCTTCGTTTCACTCCTCAAAAGTGTTGTCCCAATTCGTTTAACTCCTCAAACGAGTGGAAATCCACTCTTTTTGGAGTGCCTTATACACGGAACAAGTGATGGGTTATTATTTACACCGGGGTGGAGATTTGAGGGGAGGTTCGAATTAAAATGTTTGCGGGCGAGAGCGGGGATCATGAACATTTTCATCAAAGACAGAGGAAAATAGAGCAGTTTTAAATGGAGAAATTGCATAAAATCAAGGGGGACACCAATTTTGGAACGGAAGCGAAGGGGGAACGTGAACATTTTCTGCGAAAAAAAAATCCTCCACCCACTCCCCGTGGAAATACTGATCGCTCACTAAAATCTGACTTGTGTTGTCGTTATGCATGTACAGATACATGGTCCCTAGGACTCTAGGGCTATCTAAATCCAGGGATCTATGACTATACACAAATTCATAACAGACTATACATTTAGGGCTGTTATGCCTTTGAAGTCGTCGAGTCATCAGAAGTTATGGTCTGTTTGACATTTTGAAAAGGTTTTGCATTTCTGTTTCTTTCTCTTTTTTTTCTTTTTTATGACCATTATCTTGATATATCAGTTGTTATGATCATAACAACCATGACAACTGCGTTTGAAGTGGTAACTGTTGAACTGGAAAGATTTGTACGTATTCTTGCAAAATATTTAGCTTCAGCGCTCTTAGTGTGTTACCTATATATGGTCGATTTTCATGAAAACGGTGCATTTTGGAGGCGAGACACACACAAAAAAAATTGTCTCAAAATTGTATGTTTTATGATTTAAACATTTAAGTATTCAATACCTATTACGTCTTACGGGAAAAATAATATTGCCAACAACACTTTTTACGTTACTGCACAGTATGCACACAGACATTTTGTATACAGCAACAGAATAGGGTTTATTACGTTACCAAAATTTTAAATCAACAAAATATGCCAACTAATGACATTATCGGAGAGGTTACCGGGAACAATTTTTACTTGTACGAAGTTAAAGTTTGAGTAGCTAATTGAACTCAAGAAATATGCTTCAATTTGTTTAGTTTATTACGTTTAATTGACACCATGTCATTCTATAGTTGATAATGTAAACTAAAACGCATTCAACGTAATAAACGATAACGTAATACACAATGACGTAGTAAACATTTTTCACAACCCAGGTGATCGCGAAACCCGGGGACCGCCTAGTAGCGCATCATTTTATGTTTTTGCTCACTTGAAAGGTTTAAAAAAATCCGAAAAAATAAAAAGTGGATCAAAATGCAATACAAAAATTCGTCATTTCGCATTAGCATTTTTCACATCTCTTCTGAGACAAGATAAGCTCAAAATAATGATTTTTAACAAAACAATGGAACTTTGGATGGTTCCCGGATGGTTTCCTGTTTCTTTCCTGTTTCAATGGTTGATGAGCACTGTCTTCCATCCACTTAAAAGGGAAATCATTCTTTGTTTGCCCATTGGTGCCTGTGCCAAATTGTGCCTTGTGTCTTACATGATCTACTACCAGTATTAGGGCTTATATCACGAATGCAGTGATTTGAGCCATATGACACATGATTTTACTATAAATTGAATTATATACAAAAATTGATCCCTGTGTAATCTTTGTTTAGACCCTTCTTTATGGCCTACCATTTGCAGTAATTAAAGGGGGACAACCGGTTGGTTAACCATCCGAGTTACAAAGAAAGTGAGACCGGGCCAGGCCTCGAGACTTACAATTTACCTGTGTGTTTGTCTCATTTAAAATTTGACTAATCAGTCTCAGAGTTTATAGCAGGAGTGGTGTTACAATGGGCGACCTTTTTTGTAGCATAATCTTGCATATTGCTCATCAACCATTTAAACACAAAGGAGCCGCAAACACCAGAACCGTCCAAAACAACACAGGAACATTCAAAGATTAAGCTCATAAGTGCTAAGCTGCATAAGTTGTCATGAAGTTGCTAAATGCATAAGCGCATAATATGCATAAGCGAATAATCTGCATAAGTGCATACTCTGCATAAGCTGCATAAGTGCATAAGTGCATAATCTGCATAAGCTGCCATAAGTGCATAATGTGCATAAAGTGCTACTGTATAACTGCTAAAAAGTGCATAACTATATGAATGCAAATTGCATAATCTGCATAAGTGCTTCAGTGCATAATCTGCCATAAGCGGCATAAGTGCTAAGCTGCATAAGTTTGCAGCATAAGTGCATAAGATGCAAAAGCGCATAATATGCATAAGCCGAATAACTCATCAGTGCATACTCTGCATAAGCTTCATAAGTGGCATAATCTGGGGCATAATCTGCATAAGTGCTAAGGTATATAAGCTGCATAAGTGCATACTCTGCATAAGCTGCATACGTGCAATAAAAGAAAAAAAAAAAAAAAAACTACAGTAAGTGCATAATCTGCTAATGCATAATTGCATAAGCTGCATGTATAAAAGCTGCATAATCTGAATAACTGCTAGTGCAAGCGCCATAAGTGCATAATCTGCTAGTGCATAACATGTATAAGCTGCATAGTGCATAAGCTGCTAAGTGCATACGCTACATAAGTGCATAATCTGCAATTATTGACATTTTTAGGGCAAATTCAGCCATTAACATTGAACTAAAACCCGGACTAATATTGTTTTGATTGACATAAATAATAGAGAACAGACCTAATTCCCGTTTCTTGCTTTCCTTCTGTCTATTTCTTCTGCGCACATATACATCTTGTAACATCAGTCCATAGTGTAGATTAAAAGGCAATATTAGCACATTTTTTTGACTGAGGCGCCCCCAATTTTGCAAAAAATTGGAGTTTTTAACACGGTTGCATTGTAAATGGCTAGTAAACTATACCTGGATGGTTAAGCTCGAAAATGTATATTGTGCACAAACGAAAGGAATTTTGTATCTAGAATAATTATAATCTGGGGATCCCCGAATCATAATTCAACTGGCTTGCTGGAAATGGCCTTCCATGTGAAATAGGCAGGGAAAAGCGCCATTTTCCGTTCTACGCTCATCCTCAGTTTATATAGTTCGTCAGTCAAGTTAGAGGTTATTTTTCTCGAGATGGCACTATTTCATCATGACGACATAAACGTAGCATTCCAGCTCTGCCGTTAGGTCCAATCGGGGATCCCCCATTCTAATGTCACAAAATCGCTTGTATTTATGATGATAATACGCATTTTTAGCATTCCGTTCGCAGGTATAGTTTCCTAGACAATTAACCAACATAAACTGGTGGCAAAAATATCAAATTTTGAAAATTGGGGGGCGCTCTTCAAAAAATGTGCCAATATTTGCTTTAAACACTCGAAAATGAACTGAAACTCCTAATTATAAAAGGCTTATGCAGGGGACGGATTGAGAGAGCACAGAGCGCGGGCGCCGCATAGTGTGTCAGGCGCACTGTAGATAAAGAGAAAAAATGATTTTTGCCGCAGGGGCGCCCTATCTAAGAATGACGGTACAGGGCGTCGAACGCCGTGTAGAACAGTTTTTTTGTGGCGCCCAGGCGTTGGTGTTACTGGGTGTACCCAGCGAGCTGAAAATTTGGCAGCCCATTATTGAAAATTCCTGGGGATACCGTCCCTGTGGTAATAGGGAGCTTCGAAAACCCCGAAGGATAGTTCTAATTATGAGTATCAGGTTCTATGAACGGTCCTAGAACATGTGCGCATGCGCCAATCACTATGGCACGTCACGGATCAAATCATGTCGAGTTTTCATCGCCTTGGTATATCGAGTTTACCCCGCTATATGTCGAGTTTACAGCAATGCCTATCCAGTTTGAACGCTATGTGCCGAGGTTCATAAATCATGTCCAGAATAAATCATGTCCAGAATAAATCATGCCGAGTTTTAAAAACTGGACATGATTGTTTTTCAACAGGGTGCAAACTGGACATGATTTTTTTTCTCAACATGAGCAACCTCGACAGTGATTTTTCTCCAACTGAGCAAACTGACATGATTTTTTCTCAACATGAGCAAAATCGACATGATTTTTTGTCACATTACACCAAAAAATCAGTCGAGTTTTCCTCATTTGAGGAAATGAAAAAAAATCAGTGTCGAGATTTTGAACACTGGACATGATTTATGTTTAACTCACCATATAGAGAGCAAAATCGATGTATAGAGGGCAAACTGGACATTTAGCGCTGTAAACTCGACATAATACGCTGCACACTCGACATATGGCGAGGGAAAACTGGATAACAGGCTATTGAAAACTCGACCAGCGCGCTGGGAAAGGAGAAGGAAAAACTCGCCATGATTTGATTCGTGGAGCGTAAAACTGGACAGTTTATTGCAAATCACCATATAGAGAGCCACAACTCGATCTAGAGAGGGCAAACTGGACAGATCGCGCTGTAAACTCGGCATATAACGCAGCACACTCGACATATGGCCGCGAGGAAAACTCGATACACAGCGCGTGAAACTCGACATGCGCGGCGGGAAAACTCGCCATGATTGATACGTGGAGCGTGCACTAAGCCAACTTTCGGTCCTCCAGTTTCTACAACACGCAAATTAGCCCATGCAACGTCGTGGCGGAAGAAACGACAAATCGTCGTGGGGAAATCGAAAGCTCCCTATTGTAGGAGACAACGACGACGACCAACATAAGCGAAAAATAAGCTAAAAAAATAAGGCTGAAAACGGTTTTAAAATCCCTCGGGGAATCGAGCTACCAGTGACAATCGGGATCAAAAATCCACTATTTCCAGCATTTTCATGTGATTTTTTAAAAGTATTCAAAATATCACACCCTAAATACGTATTTTTCGACTTGAAAAAGCATGTACCCTAATTTGAATTGTTGATTGATTTATTGACACTAACTATTATAACGCGCGTATATCGCCTGTCGGAAAAAACGGACCCTAAATTACGCGTTTTGTACACGAGCATGATATCCACCTTGGAATACAAGGCCCCCCGGACTATCCCGCATGCCTGCCGGGGGGGGGGGAGGGGAAACCTGTCGTGAGTCCGGGTAACCACCCGAGTTACAAGGGGTTCGGCGGTGACCCATTATGAGACCAGAAACGAATTAAATGGTACCCTATCTGAGACCAGATCTGTTCAAATGATACCCGTCCGAGACCAGACCTATTCAAATAGGACAACCTCAGCGAGACCCTGGGGACTAAGTAATATTACCATTTTACAATCCATTAGCTTCCATTTGAGCTATTTTATGGACTTTTTGTTCTGTTTTAAGCATGATATCAACACAAAAAATCATCATAACAGATTCCTACGGGTTTATACTTTTCTAAAACTGAAAGTAAAATTTGATAGCATATGTGAGACTAACAGAGGCATTAGTTGCATTTATATATTGCAAGCACTGATCTCATACAATGGATTGGAAACTTGGGTTAGAATTGAGCACTGAAGGCCATATGGTAATCCAAAAAGAGCCGGTGGTTAAGAGCCGGTCATGTATACAAAATTTGTTCCCATTGAAAATGTGTATTAAGCGACCATAAACAGACTCCAGAATCAGCCAATTCAGTGAGCTCTTATATTGCGCGTATGGATGGCATGTCTCTAAAACGTTGCACCCGGGATACAACTTATGTAAACAGGCTGTCTCTGGAAGCTATGGTGTTCGTATAGACCAAACATGTCAGCTTGTTGCTCCATTATCTAATATACAATTACGTTGTGTTAGCCAATACTTGTATAGAGTCAGTGCATTGCAAGTCTCGAGACTTGACCAGGTCTCGCGTTTTTTGTATAAACTCGGGTGGTGGAAGACCAGAATACAGT
Source organism: Ophioderma brevispina (assembly GCA_023653785.1). Lineage (NCBI taxonomy): Eukaryota > Metazoa > Echinodermata > Ophiuroidea > Amphilepidida > Ophiodermatidae > Ophioderma > Ophioderma brevispina. Next base: position 15,516 of record JAMKCH010014091.1, read on the forward strand.
TACCCCCCCCCCCCCCCCGATGCCTGGATGTGCCTTCTCGCATAATTACACACGCCTCATGTAATTTCAAAAAGATGGTCCATTTCTTTTTTATGTTGCAAACAAAGTTATTTAAAAAAGTTAAAAGTCGAGGGCGGCCTTTTTGGGGACACAAAACATCTGGACTTTTTCTTGCCAGTATTGCCGACATGTGATTGGAACCGGAAATACGTACGTATTGCAGGATTGTTTCAGGGTGGTTGTTGTGTAGTTTTGTTTCGTTTCGTTTTGATTGCTTTTTATGTTTCACGGTCCTTGGAACGGGTCCAGGGGCTTTTCCCCGGGGCGTGACACGCATCGATTCGGTATAATATTCCCCGAATATAATTTGTATCCACATGTATTTTTTGTTAACTTTTTCTCGACGATCCGCAATAGAACCCTTAACACACAACCACACTCTACCCACACTCATCATCTTTACACCACACCCGCACACGCACGCACGCACCCCCCCCACACACACACACCCCAACACAAACGAAACAGACCGCGGGGATCCTATAAACACACACACCACAACAGGGCCAGGGCACAGGGCAAGCACGAACGAAAATGCGGATTTCCATCGAAGATTCCATCAAGACGGCCCCACCATGGTAGTATGGCGGTTGGGATTCTGCGATCTGTCAAGCTTTATGAAAAAAACCAAAATATGTGAAATATAATCTTCTAAGAGGTGTTGATCTGATTATAAAAACACACTACATTTGTACATGGAGATTACCAAGAATTAAAGTTGTTTAATTTCATTTCCCTTTCTTATCTCGATTCTGGTCCTGTACTCAGAATATTGCAATTTACAAACACAACATTACGCTAAGTTTTGAACCAGGGAGTGGGGTGGGGGGGGGGTTATTGATTTGGCCGGGTACCCATGCTAATCCAAAAAAAGACCCCGACTAGCTGCAAATTGCGGGACTAATGCTAGAGGGTTTATCAATTCACCAATAATCAAGTTCTGAGTCCGCTAGGGGATCAAATTTAGTTGGTGATTGTGACTGATTCATGAATACAATATGAAATTAACCTAAACATTAATCAGCAAATAATCCTTGAGCGTGGTATTTTTTCTTGCAGTAGCACAGGTACTATGTTTCTTGTATATATACCGTATTTTAAAGGTTTTTTTTTGTATATAGATTATTTAAGATATATTTTTAACGTATTGAGAACAGCTCCCACAAAGGGTACATTTTACCACAAATTGGTCCCGTTATAGGAGCTGTTAGGGTTGGTATTCACTTAACTATAATAATTTCGACTAAAAAACTGGTCCCCTTTATAGGGGTTATTTCACTTAAAATTGGTCCCGCTAGGGTGTTCACCTTTCAGAACCCCTGGCCGAGCATTGGTACCGACAAACACCTGAGAATCCACCCTCTGGTTTTGGACGGAGTTGATGAGGTTTGCTCATCAAGTGCAATGTCCTTATCCTCTCTAGAGAATTAGATGTTTAACTCAACTGTTTCGCAGCTATATTCCCCACTAATATTTTGCTGCATACCAGTGCAATCGACCTTCCCTTTATTGCTCTAAAGTACTTGAAACTTTACCATGTGCAATTGCCTATTTATGGCAATACAACTTAATTATTTCAAGGATATTACCACCCCGTTTTGGTTTTATTACACACTTTTTTCATTTGTTTAGCTTTGGCCAAAAGGTTTACGAAGTAATCGTTACTAATTTTATTTCACCTCTTTCGACTCTTTCGAGCAAACTGATTGAAATTTGAGGGCTGGTGATGATGGTAAGTCCTCAAAAGCTCTCCAAAGTTTATGGCCTCATATCAAAACACTCCAGAATTGTATTCCATTTGGCATTTACATGTATCTCACTTACAGATAACAAAATCGCATATGTTTGTTAGTCATAATTTAGAAAAGTTATTGGACCCGCCATGAAGCAGCCCGTAACCGGACCCCCAATCCCCAAATTCCAAAAAGCCCCTAAAAAAAACCCTAAAATATAGTTTCAAAAGTCCCATATAATAATTTTGGCTAAACGAGACTAGCAAAAAATAGTGTTTATGCTTTTTTGCCCCCAAAAAGGGTTAAAAATATTAAAAAAGTCACTTTTTGCAAATTCGCCTCCCGTCCAAGGGAGGGAGCGGATTGGGTAAAACGTTTCCAAAATTCCCCCCCTTCCAACCGAAAAATATCCTGGTTACGGGCCTATCATGAAGTGTTCCCTTGAACCATGTATCTTGACCTTATCTAAGCTTATCCGTTATAATGAATTGACCTCCAAACTTCTAATATTTAAAAAAAAAGTTATCAGTATGTTTTCCCTCTTATTTCAAACCGTATAAAGACGAGGATGGCGAATTTGGGGAAAAAAGTCCAAAAATTCGCCCTCCACCCCCCCACCCCCCCCCCCCAAAAAAAACATCCTGGTTACGGGCCTTATCACGAGTGTTCCCTTGGACCATTTATCTTTGACCTCAATCTAAAGCTTTCCGTATTCATATATAAAAAATTTTAAAATATCCTTGTAATGGAATTGGACTCCAGACTTCCAAACCGTTATACAACGGTTTTGAAATAAGAAAACATTACTTTATAACAATTTTTAATAGAAACGTTTAATAATCCGATTACTCTTCAAGATCGTTTTAATGTGTTAATGCGGGCATTGACAATTCGCTTCTGATTTATCGTTTTACCCTCGCCGCATCGCTTTTTGGGACTATAATCCCCGCGTCAAAATTTAAAGATGCAAAAATATTGAAGTAATTTTGAAAAATAGCGTCGTTTTCACCAGGGGTAGCAAAATTGGAAACATTATTTTGTTTGCCCCTCCACCCCCCCCCCCCCCCCCTTAAAAAAATCCTGGTACGGGCCTGATCACGAGTGTTCCCTTGGACCATTTATCTTTGACCTCATCTACTCAATCCGTTTATTCATAATCTAAAATTTTTACAAATAAACCTTAGTAATGGAATTGACTCCAGACTTCAAAACCGTTATAACGTTTGAATAAGAAACTACTTGATAACATTTTTTTCATAGAACCGTTAATAAATCCGATTATTTACTGTCAAGATTCCGTTTTATGTGTTAATGCGCATTAAAGTCGAATTCTGAGTTATCGTAACCCCTCCCGCATCGCTTTTTGGAGACTAGAAATAACCCGTCGTCAAAATTTAAAGATTGGCAAAAATATTTAAGTATTTTAAAAATATCGCCGTTTTCACCAGGGGTAAAAAGCAATAGAAACATATATTTTTGTTTGTAAAACATTTTTTGATAATTTGAAGCAAAACCAGCTTTTTTCTGCGCCTACCCTTTGTGATTTTGCAAAAATGAAAAAGTCACCTCATCAACACCAGGAAAAAAGTAACGATCACTCAGGAATTGACTTTCTATTCATGGCCAACCAGTGACGACATCTAAAATCTGAAGTGATTCTCTTTGTGTCAAATTGAAAATTATGCGCGCGCAACCTCTTTAATTATTCTGTACTGCAGACAGTGGGGGGGGGGGGGGGTAGACACGACTGCTCGATTTGGGCATTGGGGTTTCCAAATGGTAATTTGTGGAACTGCTTATGGTGCAATTTACTATGGCAGTCTCCGTCCCGTGACATTAAAAAATCATCTCTTAAACCTTTGTTCAAAGATCTAGTAATATCATGATAAATTAAGAAAAAATATTGACTTCAAAATCCGTCGGGGTTAGTGGATTAACCCCTGCTGCAAATAGTGTATTCCAATAACGGTCATTTAGATTTAAATAGTCATACCAGGCCTAGTCCCTTTTTCAATTCTGTGTGTAACCGTTCGATATGCGTAAGATCGTCCTCCTACCGTTAAGTCTTTGAAACAAGCTAGCACCCGGAAGTTGAATGCCGTTTTGAATTTGCTGTTGCTGTTAGGTTGGCATACCTACCCCCCCCCCCCCCCGCAATGCAGGAATGGACGCATGATATCGAGAACAGACCGGATAAGACACTGTTTCAAACTTTTAAAAGTATGAGTTCACTATACCCCTCTTTAATACAACTGTAAACTTGCTTAAGCAGCAGGGTAAAACAACCCCTTTCGTTAAATTAAACGAAGACGAATTGTTTTCTGTTTTGCTGTGATCATATTTAACCTGTCATACTGTAGATCTTTTCCTCTATATCACAGCTTGCATTTTAAGTTTATAAACTTGCAAGCAGGACCGGGGGGGGGGGTATGTTTTTTTTAATGTTGTTGTGTTTTTCATTTTTTAGTTTTATTGAGTTATTTCATATTTAGCAAAACACCGAGTTAATTTATCAATCAACTCAATCATCAGTCCATCCAGAAATATATATCTTTAATCCAAATAAGTAGAATGGAAAACCATCATAATTATCTCCTACCCAAGAGTAATCGAACATCCTGCCGACTTGCATGTACCTTCTGATCATGTTTGGAAAAAATGAATATATAGAATTAATAACATACAAAAATTGTACATTTTTAGCGCTGTTTGGCTTTAATCTGTAGACCATAGAAAAATATCTACCAACTGCAAAACGTAGGGTGTTAAAATTAACACACGCCGGTAGGTTCTAGAAGGACCCACACAGAGGGTGTCAAATTCACACTTTTGCTGTTATTTACACCCTAATCCTGTTATCAACACCAAAAGCGGTGTTATTTTAACACCAAATAGTGTGGTTCCTCCCAGAACACGGGCGGTGTTAATATTAACACCCTAGTTTTTGTATGATGGATTTATATGACCAACATTTTTTTTAGAATCCAAAGTTTTCGAAATTAAACATAAAAGGTACAGTTTCAAAGGTAATTGAAATAAAGATATTCTTCTATCTGTAAATGTATGAGTTTTGAAAATATTTTGTACTCTAAAGATTGTACCCTGTAACTGATATATAATTTTGTCGAGGTACTTTATCTATAAGTTTAGCGCGTAGGCGATTTGCCATTATATTTAATCGTTTAGATATAAAAGAAATAATGTTTTGAGAGCGACGCGGTATGTGAAGGTCAATCTACCCTGGATAGCCAACTCCAGGAAGTTTGTATCGTGATAAAAAGTTGTTTGTATGATTTCACCAATGAACAGGGTTATCTGTTTACCAACATCTAAAATACTGCATGTATAATGCAAGTAATTCCAATTTTCAGCACTCTTAAATCATCAAATAGAAAGTAAAACATAAAAGAATAATAGTTGCAAACTACAAGAACAAGTGCAACATCTCCTATAGAACAACAGCAAACAAGCAAACATTAAAATTGGCGCTAGAGAAGCGGTAAAAATAAGAAGATTTGAACTACAGGGCAAAGGTTAATCGAAAGATTTTTTTCATATCCATAAGTAGTTGCTATATCAACACATCACTTAAAGGAGAACCCGTATAACGAATAATATTAAACAATATACACTATAAAATAATTATTGACCACATATCGAGTGGTTTCATCGAAAAACCGAATTATATAACCCTAACAATGAATTAAAACCATCTAGTCTGACCATGTGCTATTTAAAAATCGCGCTGGTGCATAACGTGTTATGCGATACGACCGGCACGTTAGGTCATACATGCCATAGGAAATACACATTATGAAAGCATCATGTGTGAAGATGTATGACGCTACTGTGCCGTCCGTATCGCATAACACAAATACATATCCCATATACAGTAGCGCGAATTTCAAATAGCGCATGGTCAGACAAATGCTTTTAATTCGTTTTATGGTTAGTATAATTCCGTTTTCCCATGAAACCACTCCATATGTGTTCAATAATTGTTTTTATAGCGTATATTGTTATTCTTCATACAGGTTCTCCTTTAAGTGTCTTAATCAAACATTAAAATATGTTGCATTAAAGTTTATGGGATGTTGGTACTTAAGTTATTTTAAATATCTTGATATTTAAGCCGTTAGTATAAAACACACCATCTGGAGGTGTCTCATTTGCACCAAAAAAGGAATTCACCCTTTTTTGGAGTTGCACAAATATCAGAGAATCATTGAGAACAAACTAAATCATTATCTACGTAAGCAACCGTTTCTATATAGACGTGGGCGTTTGATTACTATTCAGCAAAATAGTTTGGATCATTGTGTACTTTGGTTGGGTAATCGAGTAAAACGAAATGCTAAAAAGAAAGATATTTTTTGCATGTCCTCTGTCACACAATGTCCGGTCCATGATGTCTATTATATCAATTTCGTATGAGTGCCCCGGCTGCGGTCTATACTCTTTACCAAATATGGTTATATCAGACGATGAATTAACTTGTTTGCGGAAATACTTCAAGCTTCGGGGACATGACAACATGTAGTTCTATAGACCGCTTGTCATTGACGTGCCGTTAAAAGGTCAATTTTTAAGGGTTCGAACTTTGGTGAGCGGCATGAGCACTCGTGGGTACGAGGAACGATATTTTTCCGCGCGGTTTTTATTAGCAATTTCAAATTGATGAATTATTAACACAGGAGAGGACCAATTATTCCCAAAGGACTGCATAATAAGTCTATTAATTCTATATAAAATTTTGTGTGTCTAAATACAATTCTGATATTAGAACATTCAACTGAACCATTTGTGAGCATCCAAAATTATGCCCAAAACCTTTCCGTGGGTGGTTTTCCTATGGGTTTGGGGTGGTTACGAAAAAAAAGGCTATGAAATTACAGGCTATAATAATATTTTGATGTATAATTATAAAATCCGTACACCGATGAACTTCAAGTAAGCCATTAATAAAATCTGAACAGTATGCTCAAGAACGTTTTACCGGGGGTATACCGCTTATGAATGATTTATTTTTAAGTTTAGGTTTATTTCTCTAATGGAACCAATTATTTAAATCAACAAAGGGTATTACAGGATACCGGCGGTTCTTGTGATAAATTTTATATTTTCTGTGTTGGGATAATATCCAACAAGGTTCCGAAAATGAAATTGTGAACATCGTCCAACACTAACGGAGAACTTTTAGAAGCCAAGGAGGGGAATTCAGGAATTCTCCACAAAATCCGTCGTAGTGTAGTGAGCATTGAGCATGCACGACGAGCGTAGATGCAAGTAGCTTAATGTGAAGCACCTATGTCTGAGTTGTTACTGCTTGCCAACCGCCTTAAAATTAAGAGAGAGTTTCTAAGCAAAGTCAATGCAAACCTATTGGAAAAGTCGATAAGGAGCTTAAGAAAGTAGCCTTGTGAAAAGAAAGATATTGCCATCAACAAAGTACATATTTTGGTATTGAACCTGGTGAGCATCTGGCCCCACCTGGGAGACCTCATGGGCCGGATGGTCGAGGCCGGAGCAGATTGGAACAAAAATTGCAAGATAAAGGTTTCCTTGCAGACAGTGGTCCTACCTGGAAGAAGATCAGGACACAACACTGTGGGTGTGGACAGTTAATAAGACAATTTTGACATTCTTTGTCTGCCCACTGCTGGAGAAGCAACAATGCACAGACAAGGGACTTTGCGGATTCAGTGAAGCAGCCAGACGAGACCCGGGATGCAGCCGGGATGTATCCATCTATGGCTGGATATTTTGAGTACCACTGTGTTTGGACACGATAAGAAGAAAAGAGTCAACTTTCTGGTAAAATCTTAACAGAAATTAGCAGTAAGTGTTTAATTGTTTGATTTCGTGGTATCTACCCACATAATTTCTCAAAATCAAAAACTGTTTTAAAAAAGTAAAGTATTGAAAATTAATATCATTTTGCTCTATTCTACGGGTGATATGATTCCCGACACATGTTCTTGTATCAGTAGCAGCAGGTGCTATAATATAGACATGATAAGGGATGAGTTACGTTATTCTTCATTGAAAAGTGGAATTTGCACCCTGTAACGAGGATAGGTAACCATTTTTAAAAACTAGTTCGTCACCTATCAATCAAAACTGGTCTACATCTGTCAATTTTTTTATCAATTGAGGAAATCAAGCCGGAGGCGAACAAAACTCCCAAGTCGTCTTGGTCATCAGCTCCAGCAAGTGCCAAGGGGATCACGATATGCGCGAAGAGTGGGCAACCGTTACCACAATTTATTTAATTTGGCTCAATTTACATGTTTAAGGCAAAGTTTGTCGCAATTTAAGGAAAAGGTTGTCGAAAACATAAATCATCCATTTGTCTTGAAATTTGACGGGGGGGGGGAGGGAATCGGCTTCTGGTCAGTCCGCCACGGTTTAAATCTAGATAGTAATCTTCACATGAAACACGTGTTATTTATGTTGATTTTTAATCTGTCATCGATTTTAGATTAGCAAAATAAAATGGAAGAAGAAAGTCCTCCTGCACACTGTAAAAAAATGGAAACACTGGACTAGCAAAATACAATAATGATTTAAAAATCGTCCATTTAACTCTTGTGAGTAGCAAGGTGCCATGGTAAAAACGATGTTTTATGTCATTTTTAACAGCGTGACAGAATTGAAGGCAGTAGCAATTCTTCAGTAAAATTACCAGAGCCCACGCTCCAAGTAACGCACGTTATAAAGGATGGTTAAACTGCAAAAAGGATGTGACAATAGAAATTATAAGCATCTTAAGCTATCTTAAAATGGCAATATGCGATACGGTGGAAATTTGTCCACTAATACAATAGAGGTTGACACAATTGCCTGCAAAGTCAACACCTGAACAATAAACAAATTCTAGTCTTTGGTTCTTCTTGGTAAGGTTGGGTATGCCTTGGAGAATCACGCTGACCTGAACAAATTTAAGTTGAGGTTCTTTCAGGTCAGTACTCTGTCAAGACATTCCATTGGTTTCTCGTTTGGTTTGAAAGCTAATTTCAACTGTGCAAGGGTGTGATTACTCGACAAGTTGGTAATCTCAGGAGAGGGTTAGGAGGGCGGTTTTGCAGAGCATAGGGACAACCCCCGAAGCCGCCAGATGCACCGTGCGCATTGTAGATGTATGAAAATGCCATTTTGAATGGGCGCCCTGTAGATGTTTACGAATGACGGTACAGCATGGCGTTTGACGCCTTTTTAACCACGTTGTGGTAATTTGGTCAGAATTTCGATCCCAGTGGGAAGAATTGGGGTCTACCCGGCGAGCAGGAAAATTTGGCGCCCCTTTTGATACTCATTGATCCGCCGGGATCTCCTTGAGGCCAAATTAAGAGGACAATGGAATTAACCACTGATCTCTACAACACTGATAGGGCGTCTCCACGCGATTGAATAGCGAGACGGTGAAATACCGGAAGTTGCACAGCGTCCCTTTTGCTCTACCCAAACATTCACTAGGTTGCACGGGTTTCTATGGGATGAGTACTTTGTATGTTTATAAAGTACTATCCTGGTCAATATCTGAAAAAATACAAGGGTTGCAATTTGTATGGAGTAGGGTGCCCGTTTTGCATGATATTCACTGTGAGTAGAAGTAACCGAATGGTATTGCAGGCAATATTTTGGGGGGGGGGGGGGACGATATTGAGATATGGTTACCACCTGGTACCAGCCTATAAACTGTACATACTGTATGTACTTGCATTGCCACTGCAGTAGACTATAGGCTGTGACTCTAAATGCACAAATACTAGTATGGAGCGCTATACTTCTAGTGCAATTATTTAATTCGATCATGAGTCTTTTCGCTGGATACATGTAGCAATGGATCACAATTAGGCCTAAGGGATAGTTGTGCTTTTTACATCTATCACAAAACAGTGTAACTAGACTAGCTTATACATCCCACGGTCAAGGACCAAAATGTAAGTTCCTTCCAATTTTAATTTCCAAATTTGAATGTAAACACGATTTTTGTGCATATATAACCAACCCCATACTGCAGGAGCATTTTTTTAATATTTTCTTCAAAGCGAGATTTTATATCCGATGGGGGGGGGGGGGGGGTGGGGGAGGGGGGGGGGGGGGGGGGGGGGGGGGGGGGGGGGGGGGGGGGGGGGGGGGGGGTGGGGGGGGGGTGGGGGGGGGGGGGGGGGGGGTTTAGGGTTTTGTTTTGGTACCCATGCTCATCCAGGGGTTCGAAATTGACCCCTAAAAGCCTCGAAAACAAAGACCAATTTTAGTGTAAAAATTAACACTAATGGAAGTCGAACAGAGCATTTTTTCTGACATTAATACTAAGCTTTCAAGGTTTTTTTAAATAAGCTAGGGGACCAATTTGGCAGTCAAATTTACCCCTTTGCTGGACCTGTTGTCAATACTTGACTAAATCCCTTTTTGGAACAGCATTGGGCCCGGGACCAAAATTCAAAAAACACCCCACCTGGAATTTATTCCAAAATAATCTGAAACTTAAGTCATATTTTTAAATAGACTGCATGCCCCCAAACATCTCTAAAAGCATGTCAAACGAGATACAAGGTCATTTTCATAAAGAAAAGGAATGCTTAATTCTCGTCTACCGAGCCATTTTTTTGTAACAACAATTTCCTTTTTCACATCCGATTCCTATCAAGTTGTACCACAAGATAGCTTTTGGCGTTTTTCGAATTTCATCACATGTTATCAAAATAAGTACCTTCCCAATATGACGTCATAGTTAAGGAAGAGTGAAAATCCATGATATAGGGTTGAAATTGGATATTTTCCATTTCTCAAAAGCACATCACTAACGCTGTGTAACAAAAGAGTAATTTCCATCATGTAAGGACCAACCACATGGAAAATTAGATACTCCTATTTTTTTCATGTTTTTTTGGTAAAACTTGAATTCCCCCATTTGCTTTGAAGTAAGTCTAATGCTGGGCATGTTGGTTACTGCTTGATATCAATTAAAGAGTAGGATGATAGCTATCCATGTTACCAAAATCAATTGTCGTGCCTGGTATTCCAGCGCCATATACTAGGCGTGTTGCTACTTACTTTACTCTCTTCCCACCGCCCCCCCCCCCCGCCCACCCCTGGGTACCTACCGACCCCCATCCTGACTTTTGGTGCTTAACAAGTCAATTGGGCTCAGAAGGGGGGGGGGGGTTTATTAAGCAGAAAAAAATCTTGACGAGGATTAATAACTAAATAATTACTACAACAAATATTCGTGAATACTATAAGGTCAAACACTTACTGCCTGAATTATTGTGTCTGTGAACTGAAAACCTGAAATATGGCATTTTACAGCATTTTTAAAAAACATGTTGAATAATATTTGTTCGAACATACCCCGCAGACTCTATAAAATCTAACGCAATAATTGAACCACACCCTCGCAATAATCGCCTAATTCTGTCCCTTTTTCCGTATTTTCCTATCTTCGTACGTCACGATCGGTTCTTGGTAGAGGCAAAGTCCGCCGTGCATTTTCCGGTTTCGCTCCGTTCGAGCGGCGATAGCCTATCCAGTTTGTAGAGATAGTGAATACACTTTTGCCCTCTTCGCACACTTTTGGTCCCTTTGGCACTTCGCCTGAGCAGATTACCCGGGACAAACCTGCATGACCTTTGCTCACCTTCGGCTTGATTGCCTCGATTGAAAAGATTTGACAGATGTGTTTTGATTAGGTGACAAACAGTTTTTAAAAAAGGACCATGGTCCAATCGTAGTTCCAGAATCCCAGAACCCCAGATTTTACGGAAGTGGTTAAAAAATGTTGATCAAAGAAAGCTACTATTTTTAGGGGCGCCGACGGGCGCACCTATTAGCTTGGCTTTGAAACCGTTACGACTGCGGTCCGGTAAGTGTAAGGGGCTCCGGCCCGTATAGCGGGTGTGCCTTACTTTTCCCGGTTTGCGAGGACCGAAGTATCCGACAAAACGTCCCCATTTTCCTCTTTCCGCTAGGTCTATAGGTTCCGACCCAGTTACGAACAATATTCAAAACAAAAACATAGTAACGGCCCTCTGATGCAAAAAAAATATCCATAGACCCTTCGGTTTCGGAGATAACGTTAATTCGTCGCTCGCGCAGTACTAATATAATATCTTTCGCGGTCTGTGACACAGACTACCACTTCCGGACCGCCGTAGGAAACTGTCAGAGCCCAAATTGTGGATTTCTTTCTCGATTTTCATCACGATAGATGTTACTTGGTCGGAATTTTCCAAATATGTGGAAAATAGATGAGCGTTGCTCGAACTTACGCCATGACCTAAAAATAATTTCTTTCGGCATAGATATAATCAAGAAGAAGTTCTCCTTTTTTCCTTGGCGAAATTTCAGGAATATTTTTAACACACAACAGTTTTTAAAAACACTGTATAATGGAATCCTCCCGTACACGCATATTGGGTCATGTCAATCGGGACCCCTCGAGTTTGTCTTCATCCCCTTGTGAACCAATTGAAGCAGATTACCGGTTATAAATATCAAGTTTCCTATGTGCCGCATCGGTCTAAGGCACTTACACACTTTCATTATTTCCCCCCCCGTTGGTCCTGGGTTCAAACCGGTCAAGAGGAAAGGTTGATTTTTCATTGTTGTTATTTATTTTGTGTTCTTGTTTAGCCTGTTTTTCCAGGAAATATGTGCCGTTTTTTTGTTTTTTTCTCCCTTTTCCCATTTTTATCTTTTTTTTAACAACCTACACAGCTTCAAATTGAATCACGAAGTTTGAATAAGTAGGCCAAATTAAAATATAATAATGAAGAAACTAAATAAGTGAACGGAACAAAGGAAAAAATTTAAACATATAAAAAATACAAATACAAAATTCAAAAGAATGAACACTTGACAATTAGTGAAAAAAGAAAACGCTCATTACAAATAAACCGAAAAACCAATACAAGATAATGTTAATGCAAACTACAAAAATATTAACTTAAAATTAATTAAAAATCATAAATAATAAAGCAATTAAATTAATAACACAAGTTAAGGAACAAAAATAAATGTAAAAAATAATAACAAATCATTAAATGAAATACACCGAATAAACAAAGTACTAAAATCAAAAAATGAACTAAAAAAATAAAAATCTTTAAATAATAAAATATTGTAATTGTAAACTTTCGATTTTAATAATAAAAACAAATTTACACTGAAACAAAAGAAAATAAGTTTAAATATAATAAAATCAAAAAACAAAAAAACACGCGTTTTTAACCTAATTTTAAAAAAAAAAAAAAATAGAAACGTAAAAGACCAAATAAAAAAGAAAAGACGGAAACAAATAAGAATTTAAAGAAAAAAAAACAATATTAACTTAAAATTAATTAAAATACATAAATAATATAGCAGATTAAATAAAAACAAAAATATTAGGGCCCAATGAATTTTCGATTGTTAGTTTCCGATTGACTGTTCGAAAAAAGGAGGTCACTATTTCATATTCATTATTTCAAGATGTCATATAAATTTTACGTCATTGGTATAAGATCAGGAACGTTGGTAGGGAAATCTCAAATTTTCATTATTAACCACTAAGTCAACCCCCCTAGGCCAAAAAAAATATGTTAAAATGCTCAGAACGACATGCCTGATATTTATATAAGCTGAAATTATGATCTGTATTTAAGATTTTTCCGACCATATGACTTTTAACCAAAAATAAAAAGAATAACAAATAGCGAATAACGAACAAAAATTAAATGAAACAAAAATAACATTTAAAATGAATCAAAATGATTCAAACTAAAAACAAATTAATTGAACTAAATAAACCCCTAATATAAAATGAAAAAAAACAGACAAATAACATTAAAAAAAGACAAATAGGAAAAAAGTTTTTTTACCAATTATAAAATAAAAAATATACACGTCAATTTTATAAAAATAATAAAATATTTTTTTCAAGTTCATTTTTTTTTCACTTTCAATTTGGTGAAAATGAGAACCTGAATTGGATGGGTTGGTGGTGGAAGGGGTGATTGTGCAACACCCTTGTATAATGGGTGGAACCCTGGGCGTTGTTGGAAAGATAACCCCGGGTTAGTTTGGAATGGCCCTCTTGGAGGTTAGAAGGAAATCTGGTATTAGGTTTTGTCATGTAATGCAAATAGGTATTGCCATTTAAATTCCGTCAAGTGCTTCTGCCCAATCTCATATAGCGCATGACGGGAAATCAATCCAAAAAGGACATTTGGTAGTTGGGATGGGTGATTGGGATTGTCCAGATGGTAAAAAGGTAAGGGTGGAGTAATGTAGACATTGCCTGGCGTAGTTTGGAAGTGGCGAACTGGGTTAGTTGGAAAGGGCCACTCTTTGAGATGGAAGGAGGTTGTGTTTAGTTGGGAAGGAAGCTCTGTGACAGGGCTCCACGACAGTTGTGGAAGGGGTCTTGGATAGTTCGAATGAAGAAAGACTTTGGGGCAGCTAGTAATCAAAAAGGGCCCTGTGTTAGTTGCAAAGGGTCCCTGTGGTCGGTAGTCAGACCGGGACCCTACGGAGGTGGTGACTAAGTTTAATAATGCTACAGGTTACGTCTGATGGTTCACCAACAACGAAACTGTTCATACTTATTCTTGTATGTCAATATATATATTTTTTTTACACTTATTTCCATTTCAAACACTTTGTATAAGCAGTTGCAATCAAACTCATGAATTCAATCTGATATTGTGTCTATCGTTTTTTTTTACTTACTAAGTTTTTCCGCACCACATAACAACCCAAACAATACTCACTCCTTGGGGCGGTCTCGCCTTTCTTTTTTAAGAAACGGAATTTTTTATTTCTCATTCACCATGTGAAAACTTGGCAAGGTTGTTTGGTTTCTTTGGTTCGGACTTATTAGCGGAACTGTGCCCCATTTTGGGTAGCCAATATTAAAGCAATAATGCAATTTTTTTTTTTTGTTTAAGGAGCGCCCATTTTTTTCAAAAAAATTGAAATCTATATGGGGATTACAAACATCCACGTTTTTAGGCTCTCACATCAAAACGGGTTGAAATATCAGCACAAAAACTTTAGCAGATGGGGTTTTTGGGGTTAAGGCCATTCTATCAAACGAAACATTACATAAGATCTGATTTCCAAAAAGGCCTAAATCCACTTTTCATAGTTATAATAAGTCAATCACCCTTTTCTTAAATAACCCCTTCGCTATTACCTCAATTACCCAATGCAAAAATGAATTTTGTTGCCCAAGAAAGACCCACATTTAGAAGCCGAGAATAAACAGTCTCTTATTTTTACGGGTTTTCTATTTATTTCGGTATTTAACTGGATGAAGTGGATTAGGCCCTTGTGGAAAGAATCTCTTCATTACTAAATCGGATAAATCCCCTTTAAAATGAATGTAGCATTTTACCCGTTAGCTTTCCCTCACAGCTGTTTGACCCCATGCAAATTGTTTCTTTTATTTTTAAGTCAATTTTAAGCAATTTCTAAATAACAATTTTGACAACTGATATAAGTAGGGACGCGCAAGAGCTATTACCTCCGCAAAAAATAGAAAAATCCATTGCTGAAATCTTGCCATATAGGCCTACAAAGGTCAAAATTTGTATGTTATAGCGCCCTCTATATGCCTGTTTCCCATAGAAAGACGTGTAAAACTAGATTTTTATGAAAATCATATTTGCCCGCAATGGAATTTCATCAAATTTACTTAGAATGTAGTTAGTGGAATAAATACTCTATATTAGTTGTCAAAAGTGTGTCGCCGTTGATATTTTGTGTTTTATTCTCGTTTTGTCATAATAAATTAGACTTTTAAACAGCTGTGTCCTCATGGCAAGGTGCAAGTCCACTTTCAAAGAAAAGATCGGGACGATCACTGAAGATCGTCCTGCCCCTATATTAATTAACACGTGCCGCTACGATACACGCTGGGGGTGTTCCACCCCTCCCCATGGCAACGGCCCTGTGTAGGAGAAGGGGAATTCAATTTTTCATCCCAAAAGTTAGGAATATCCATTTTCAGGCGTTTTTATTATTATTATTACTTTATTAACATGATTTAGCACACACATAATTTAATGGGAAAATAGCTAGTTTTATATACATATAATATTAAAGTGCTATTAAAATATTTTTGAGTTTTATTTGTACTTATTTTGATACCAATGGAAAGAAGAAACTCCAACCTATCCTGTGGTACCAAAGTTATAGGAATCGGGTGTTCAATAGGGGGTGACAACCACCTACCTGCGGGTGTGTCGTTACAAGAAAAGATGGCTCAAGTAGACGAGGGTTAAGAATCCTTTAACACTTAAGTGACCAGGGGGTTCCTAGGGATCCCCAAAATTTGTTTTCGCGCTGGCCGCTTCACGCGTGGGATTTTTGCGCCGAAATTTTTTGTAATTGTCTGACTTTTAAATGCGCTTGCTGTAATACCAAAAAAATTAAAATCGGCAAAGCCGTTATGAGTTAATAGTTGGGTCCCATGACCCCCCCTTGGGCAACTAACGGAAGTGAACTGAGAATAATTTAAAAAAAAATCAAAGAACCAAAGCAAATTTTTTTTTTGCGGATGATGTTCACACATTACAGATAAGCAGGGGCCGTAGGAACACAAAATAAAGTGGTCCGGAATGACGGGGGTCTGGGGGTTTTACCCCCAGCGGTGATTTCCAAGGGGCAGAGCCCCTGGGGGGGGTATAAGAGGGGGAAGTCCCCTTGAGCACCAGCGATTTTCGTAATTTGGAGATCATATTTGTTACAGGAAGTTATAGGAATAATAAAAATTGTTGTATTATTAGAGGGTAATAAGTTCAGAAAAGAGATTGGACCGTAGGCCTACGTTGTAGCATGCTGTGGAGAGAAGAAAATGGACTTAAAGAGAATGATAAACCGAAAAAAAATCACCATGCTCATCTCTCTTCCATTCTTTTTTTTTTCTTTTTTTCTTTTCCTTTTTTTTTTTTTTAGCAAAAAAGTGGGTACGGAAACCTACCGTACCAGTCCGTTACCGGTTCCGACGCCTCTGCATGAATAAGTAAACAATTAATTAGCAACATTAAAATTAACCCTTTTATGTGCTGAAACAACAATTTCCAATTGGACGTGGCTTAAACCGTTAGTAACAAAGTCTATGGGAAAATGCGTGTAAATTGTTAGCACCACCGTTAAAATACAGGATTCTAAAACTGCAAGTTTTGTGTTAAAATATGTAAGTTGGGTCTTCTAGAGTAGAAATATCAACATAAATAAGTTTTCAAAAAGTTTGATGTAAGCGCAAGGCTCATTTGAAGTTTCCTCGTTTTGCCCATTTTTCGCGTGTTTTGAAACATTGTTTGTCCCTAATGCAGCTCCAAATAACAAATTTCATTTTTATTTGCAGATTTGGGGTTGTCTTATGACCCTCAAAAGTGGTATAAATTTCGTACAAAAATTCCTCGGGGAAAGTGAGTTTTCCTTGGGGGGGGGGGGGAGGGATCCCATGCGACACCAAACGGGAGTGAAACCCCTGGTCACTTAAGTGTTAAGCTTTGATACATAGTATCAGATATTCTTAATTTTGCGATAGGTTTTACAGCAGCTGTCTCAGTAAGGTCCCACAAAGGACTCACTCTTCAGAAACTATGTGCTGTCAGTAAATTATGTCGCACATTCAAGTCTAACAAGTCTAGTATTATGGTTTATTTAGCTCCTTTAGCTTCCTTTATTGCTTGAGCACGTTATCATTTGGATGGTTTTACCTAACTTGGTTACGATTTTTCAACTTTAGAGGTTGACGCAGTTCCGTGGACATGTTTCTCATTGTGTGATTTTAAAAGGAAGGTTCTATTATGCTGTTGTTTTGCTATGTGCCATTAAGTCACGGAGGACATGATGTAGGGCTATCTGAAATTGAAAAGGATCTGTTTTTTTTTTTTTTTTTTTTGCTTTGGTCATAAACAATATTTTACATAATTGTGGGATCAAACAATTGCCTTTGAAGTTTTCCTTTCCTATTTTAGGTTCGTGTTCTAATAATTGGCTTTTGAATTGTTTAAAATGTCAGCGATAACTATAAACTGTAGTAAGCGGTGGGAAGCTCTGACATCTACTTACTGGACAGCTAGTAAAAATAAATACCGTGGGTTTGACATTCGCAATCTCCCACGTAGGCTAGCGCCCATTTCCTTTCATTCTTCCCCTTCGTGTGTATAATTATAATATAATAATATTTTACATTTATAACGCGGCCTTTTCCGTGAGATAAAAAGCGCAAAAGGATATAAAAATAGACCACCCAAAGAAATGGAGGCATACAGAGTAACCAAGTATGGATAAGATAGTTTTTAAAATTGATTTTAAAACCCTTTGGACACTGGTGGCATTCCTGATTGACATGGGAAGTCTGTTCCACAGGCATGGAACCACACCAAAGGCTCTATCCCACATTTTTGTTTGGAATGGATACAACAAGCTTAGAGTGGTGCTGCCAGCAGAGCTAGTTTCTATAGAACTCTTGTGATTGCTTTTCGACAGGCAGTCGTTGTATGTATAATTGGGAGAGAACCTTCACACGATTATACACACAGCAAAGTTTTGAAGTAATTCTTTCTTCAACTGGTAGCCAGTGCAACTGAGTAAGCAAAGGTGTAACATGCTCACGTTTGGACTTCCTACACACCAATTTGGCACACTTATATTCTGCAACATCCTGCAAACGTTTAAGATCTTTTTTAGCTTTTTTTAAGAGTACCATTTACCATAAATATTACAGTATCCCCCCGAGTCGTTAAAGAATTAATGCTCTTACAATGTTGTGACATGTAGCTACAATCAATATATGAACGAATTCTACTGATGTTTTTAATCTGCCGGTTGATTGATTTACTCAATTGTGTGATATGATTAGACATTTTCATTTGATTTATGAAACAATCACATCATATGGAAATGACCCCTAAACGGCTCATGTCAAAATAATGACCTTAATATAGCCACCTTTGACCAAAGGAAGTAGTTGAAATCAACTGCGTTTTTTGCATCCCGATTAATACCCAAATTACTATTAAATACAGTCATTTTTTTACCCCAAAGGGTTCTTTTTTGTCAAAAAGGTAGGTGACCCCACTATATTCAATTTTCAATGGGGTCAAATTTGACTCTTTTCTAGTTGGTGCATAATTGACAAGTGGGTTGCTGGGTCAAAATTGACCTTTTGGGGTTATTTTGATCCCGTATTTTGAAGTGTGTATAACTCAAACAACAGCATTAATAACGTAACCAAACCCGACAGAATAGTGAGTTTCCGTATAACCTGACACACTTAATGAATTCGGAAACTTTAACCGAGAAACCTGTGCTTTACAGAATCAATATTAGTGAGCAGTGGGGCGGATTTATGACAGGCCCTGTGCATCTTAAGGTGGGCCCCCTTTAGCGGTCGCAAAGCAACGCAATATCGCCCTTTAGTGCAACTAGTGTGTCGGAGGGGGGCCCTGAGAGCAATATTTAGGGTGCCCTGTCAGCAACTGCTGCCACTGCTGACTCTTAAATCCGCCACTGATTAGGAGGGACTGACTCCCCACACACACGTGACCGTAATCTTTTATAAATACACCGGCACAAAAAGTATCTCGCATTGTTTTTCGATCATACATTGTGACAAAGTCAGACCTTTGAAAGTTTTCGTCAAATATACATTTTATTGCCTAGTCTGCTCTTTCATTATTAATACCTGGCTGTAAAAATCGTGCAGAAATGGCCTGCTATAGAACGCCCGAAAGACTGAACCCCCAAAACCCAAAGTTTGCAGTTTTTTGGCATTTTTCAATGGGCATTGCAAGTGTACTGGACACGAAACACGTGTACCACAATCATATTGCTTTCTCGCGCAGTCATTCGATGGTCACTGTTGGGTACACGCAATAATACGTGTGGATTGATCGACACCAAACTTTTTCTGCACGCTTTTTACAAGCCATGTATTAATGAAAGAAGGGCAAGACCTAGACAATAAAATTTCGAAAACTTTTCAAAGGTCTGCTCCTGACACAATACTGAGCGAAAACAGGCCTGCGA
>JAMKCH010014092.1:0-79765 GCA_023653785.1 Ophioderma brevispina
AACCTAGGTTACACCTTCCCGTCAGTTTCAAATAAAGAAAATAGAAAACGCCCAATTGGGGGCATAATGTGTTAAAACTGATCCCCAAGTTATAAGCTTTAATTTAACAGAGGTTACACCTTCCTGTCATTTCAAAAAAGAAAATAAAAAAACGTCCAAATTGGGCACAAAATGTGGTTAGAACCTGAATCCCCAAGTTATAGCTTTAATTTTAACATGGTTACACCTTCCTTTCATTTCAAATAAAGAAAAGGAAAAAACGCCAATTGGGCGCAAAAGTGTTAAACTGATCCCCAAGTTAAAGCTTTAATTTAACATAGGTTACCCTTCCTATCATTTCAAATAAAGAAAATAGACAAAAAACGCCCAATTGGGCGGCAAAATGTGTTAAAACTGAATCCTCCAATTCCTAAGCTTTAATTTAATGTAGGTTACACCTTCCTGTCTTTTCAAATAAAGATGTTACCTAAAACTTCGTCCTTAAAATAATATCAACACAATACCTGGTAAAAGCTTCAATCATTGCGTAGTAATATCTACGTGGCCTGATCATTTTCTTACTGTAGAACTCTCCTATTTGTTACTCCACCCTTTAATCTATCCCTGCAACGTTTTAACCAACTCCCATCAAAAAGCAAGTCTTCACAGAGACTAAAATCAAGAAATGCTTTTTTAAGGCCATTTCAAACATGCAATGATGTATTCTTTGTCTGAAATTGCATCGCTTACACACCCACCACTAAAACTCCAAATTAATAGTAGTTACGTAGATCTTTTCATAAAAGAAACATTTAATGAAATGGACCTTCAGCTATAGAACTAGACTCCTTCGCAATTTTGAGAGCGTGTTTGCTATAGCAAGCGCCCTCATTCTGTCCACTATCAAAATGGCGGTCGTAGCAACTGCATGTACTACGTGGTACGGCGTCCGGTAAGTATTTCCCCGGTGTAGTCTGTGTCACAGACTGCGAAAGGGATATTATCAAACTATATAGTACTGCGTCGAGAGATTCACGTTTATCAGTCTGTCATAGCGAATGTTTGCAAATGAAACTAAATCTCAAATACATGATCTCAGAAAACGAAGGAGATTTTTGCATCAGAGGCCCGTTAGTATGTTTGTTTTGAATATGTACCGTAATTGGGTCTGAATCTATATAATCGCTATGGACCGCATCCCTTTTTCCACAATGCCTTTCGACATTTCTCCAGTCTTGAGAATTTTCAACGCTGGTTTCAATTTACGCCAACTTTTTTTTTTCATTTAAGAACCAGGCCTACTTACGTACGGACCGCCGTAGCTACGTGGTAGCTGCGTGTCCATCCGACACTGTCTTATACGATATCCACTGCTCTATCTACCGCATCGTATCTTCGCCAGTGGGTACTGTTGGGCCAAAAGTGTCCTTTTTATTGGGGGGGGGGCAAAGCATCAAATCTGTAGATTTATAGTTTCTTCTATCCGGAGGAGGGGGCGGGGAAAGAATAGCTGCCGAATTGTTTTACAAAGCAATTTCTCTGAATAGGTGGTATTTGGTATTGATGAATATTATTTATTCAAATTGAATTCCTAATATTGGTTATATATTTGTTTTTTGAATAAAAATGCAATATTCAGTAGAAATAAATCGATTTGAGGAAGTTTTGGGGGGGGGGGAGTGAATTTGCTGGCAAGTTACGGAAACCCAATTTTGTAAATAAAATAAAAACATGCTCTATTGAATTTACTAGTCTGAGGAGTAGTCAAACCAAGTACTTTTCATAAATGCAAGAGTGTTAGTACATGATTATGAAAAATACCAACAAACCTTACCTACAAACACAATACTACCAATTGATGTTAAATGAACAACATGTGATACTCAACACAAACGGTAGGCCCTAAAGTGGCTGTCAAAATTTCTCAGGCAAGATTGTGCCACTCGCAGTATTATGTGCGTCAACCCGAAGCACATAAGTGCTGACAGACCCGTTCACGCGAATGAATTGTGGAGGCGCACGCTCGTATCGCATTCATTGCATATTTTGCGTGCGGACGGCTTGCTTGCGAAATTCTTGCCAAGTGCTGGATGAATACCTCATAGAGGATAGGAAGCCATACAATACACCGTTTCAGGTGTGCCTCTGTGCAATGATTTTTGACACAAAGAAAGATTAAAAACGTTCAGGAAAACCGAATTTAATTTCTCAAACTTAATGCCAAAACTGCACCAGAAATACTCAAGAAATAAATAATCAACTTTTTGAGTTTTATCACCAATTTGTAGTAGTTGAGGCCAAATGTAGTGTATACAGGTATCCTGAATTTGGAAACATTTAGCAAATCTTTCAGTTTGGAATTTACTGCTAACTTATACTTCGAGTCTAGACATTCCTGTGTTACATAGACAAATAAATGAGTAATTGTGACTCAGAATGATATCGTAAATACTACATCAATGACTTTTTATAGTACTCAAAAATATTTTACTAATAAAGGCTCAAATTGTCATATATACCCTTAACGTAATTTTCATTTTGAAATGTTAACCCAAACATACATGTATTAACTACAAATTGCCAAAATGTACAAGTAATCATTTTCACACTTGTTGCGTGTAACTTAATTAATTGTGGCAGTTGTCATCTTGACAATTAAGATTAGTAATAAACCAGACTCAATCAGCTAAGTTAATATTCAAAGTTATAATGACAAGAAAACTCTTTTTTATTCCTTTCATGTTTTATATATTATTTGTGTCTTTAAGTAGCATTAATTAATTTGTAAATTAAATAATGTATACACGACTCCGACGCGACTATTATCGCCCCTACGCCGTGGCGGCGCACTCAACCATCCGCCCATGACTGGGGCATCTTTTGCATTCTCGTATACACCGCTTACGTTGTACGGTGTTTTACCACAAAGAAGCAAATTTTGACCATTCTGACGGCAAAAAACCAACACTATTTCACTGTTAACATTTTGTATATCATCATGGGCGGCTCAGGAAAAAATGTAAATTTCTTGGCTGCACAGATAGCGCGATAAAAAGTTTACAAAAATGGAAACGACTGCGTCGAATTCACTCGCTAATGACACAAATGAAACAATCAATCGTATCCATTTCGGTCTAAATACCACATTGTGACTCGCCGGTCATTTTCACGTTACTGATCGTCCAGGCGGAGCAATTCCTGCACAAACGAGACTAATTTTGTTCAGATCTCCGAAATCGATCACATGGCACGGAATTGTCCTTTCTAAACACAACAACCCCGCATCGGAAGATGCACGTTTTCAGCAAATACGATCGTCTTTGGGAACTATTCAATTTTTTACGTACACGGAAATATATCAACTTCTATTGTTACTTTATTTTTGTCTGATGTGTGAATTTTACGAAAAATTTTTTCTCACGGGCAATTTTTACACGTATTCTAACCATAACGTTCATTTCTCAAGTCACGCAAAGTGGCGAGATAACCTTCATTTTACAATAAAAAAACATTAAGACACTTGCCCTGGATTTCCAGCTTTTATGCCAGTCCCTCACGACATCATCCTTCCATAAATCCATGTAAATAAACGGTGAAATTTGTTAACAATTGCAAAAAGGTAGTTGTAATTCTTTATTATCAGGATTAAGGGGCTTATATTGTCGTTCGTTAAAGTCTGACCTGCAGGATTTCGAAATTTATTTTTTTGTGTAATAATGAAAAATGTCACTAGAACTAAAGATAGTAACCTAAATGCACAATTCCGCAACTTTATATGATCGGATTGTTTGCGTTGATGCAGTAAACACGTTATGTGTAGATTACGTCCCATAGGATACTGTGATATAACAAAAATTCCGGATCCGGAATTTTTATAACGAAAGGGGTTGTGATTTTCTATATGAAGGATTCGATTTAAGCTTACAATTTCACACAGTGGATTTTAGTATATGACAAGCAATTATGTAAAATGCAAAAAACACGATTTTTTTGGAAATTGAGGGCGCCCCTCCTCGGAATCTCTGAGTCGCCTTTAGGCATTGCGCGTGTGGTGTACTGTGTCATGTCTGTTTGGTGGCGGGATGTCCCCCCAGTAATGCGCGACGTATATGTTTCCTTTCGAGGCTTCCCCCGTCGGATTCGTGTATATGAATTCCAATGTTAATTGTTAGATTTCTCGGAAAGGTGTAGCGTGGTGTGGGGTGAAGTAATTGGTTTCATATAAGCAGGTCCGGGGGGGGGGTTGGGGGGGGGGGGGGGGGGGGGGGGGGGGGGGGGGGTTGGGGGGTGGGGGGGGGGGGGGGGGGGGGGGGGGGGGGGGGACTGTGTATATAGTCAGTTTCTCGTGTGACTGGGTGTCCTACCACCCATCTGTCTATATTTGTGTTCTCCATTGAGTGCTGTATGCCTCATTTGTTTCAGCACTGTACCCAATGGCCCCATCGTCACAGGTCACGGTTTATTCCTCCATGTTGCTATGGTAGCTAGGAACTCTCTCTCGATGGGGGACACTCAGTTTTTCTTTACACTGGTTTGATTTCAATTAATGACTACCAGATTAATTTGACAGTTTCAATTAAAATTAACCGTATTCGCATAATGCAATGTACAAACATAGTAAACCTCAAAACCTTTCTTTTTTCGTTTTCCCTCTTTTCTTTTACCTATTTCCCCACATTCCTACTGTCCTACAAATTAATTTGATTCCAGCAACTTAGTCCTTAGTAATTGGACTAACAGATAATTTTTGTGTACTTTCCTACACTGATGAATACTTTATTCAATCTCTTCCATCTAGTCATAAGGATTCCAAAATGTTAGAACTTTTGTACATCTTATGGCCATTGGTTTGAAGTTATAGGGTAAAAATGGCTAAATGGTAAAAAAGGGTCAATTTCTATTTGTACAGGGGTCAAAATCAGAAGTTGCTCCCAATTTTGGTAAAATGAAAGACTTGTCATCTAGCTTAATGTGTCAAAATAAGGAATAGTTTGTACCATCTCATATGCTTAGTTACCATGTTTATGCGACAAAAGGTCATAGGGCAACAAATCCAATTGGTGTTGACCTTCTTTGACCTATCCTCGTAAGTAGCTTTAACATAATCAAACTTAGGAGTCCTCTTACCTCAGGCATAATTTACAAGTATTTAAAATATAATCAGATTAACTTTAATGGTTGACCCCTGTACAAAATTGAGATTGACATTTTTTAACCATTTTTGTAATTTTTACCCTATACTCCAAACCAATGGTCGTAGGTGGTACAAACTATACATTTTTGGAATCCTTCTGATTAGATGGACAATATGCCATACATTTCAACATGATTGGGGCATTTGACCCCTGTGTAAACTTAAATTGGCCCCTATTGAAAAAGTGATACCACAATTTGAGAGTACTACCTACCTAGCATTGATGTAGAGGGTCCATACTAACTACCAAAGGTGTTAAAACTTTTCTGTAGTGGGGGGGGGGGGTAAACGAACTCCTTAAATAAGACCCCTATGATATTTGGCTCCTGCTCTACTTGTAATTAAATTTGACAAGGAAAACAAATGGTACTTGAATGCAAGCGTGCTCAAAATGAACAACGTTTCAATGCCCACAATATACAAATAAAATCATTTTCAAATTTTAGATAATAAGTTCATAATTCACTAAAACTTCATTCGCCGATATCTCGAAATGTGACTTTTGGCTGATTGGCCTGTTTGGAAAATTCGTGACGAAATGATGCGTGCAGCAGACAATGGAGAACACAATGGATAGATGTCTGGTAGTTCTTCTGGTGGAAATCTCCGTAGGGACGCTGTAATTCATGGCAACGAAATGAAAAGGGCGCACAAAGAGCTAGTGATGTTTACGTTTTTGAAGCCTCTTGGTGAAATTGCATCTTTTATTTACAACATTAACAGAAAACTATTTTATTCGATAGAGGAGGCGGCACCTGTCCTTCGGGCTCTATGACGTTTCGACATCGAGTAGGCCTATTAGCTAATTCGTGAATAAGTTTATTTGAATTACTTACAATGATACAGAAACAGATAATAAAATGTACATAAAATACAAACAATTAATTTACACAATGCAACCAGTTGTATAAGCCTGATTCTTAACATTACCAGTCTTCCTGCTTGTTTTGTTATGTTTTTTGTATTGCGTATTTTATCCTTTGGTAAAGACGCATTACAAATGCCTCACCGAACTAGTAAAAGATGAAGATGAGGAAGGCATGTTGGTCTACCTTTACAGATGTGCGAAACAAGGGTTGAATTAGGAGTCTGTCATGCAGGTCTTTCCACACCAATTTCCCTCCCCTGCCAATCTGAAGCTGTGGGGAAAGACCAATCTAGGACTCTGCCAATTATGACATCATCGTCATTGCACATCGTTCCACATCCTGAATTGTTGTAGCTACTCATTACAAAGCGGAAGATACAACGGCGCCATACCAAACACTAAGCCATTCGCCACATCTGGCATTGTACGTCATAGAGGCAAACCAGAAAAAATCATCACACCTGATAATCTAAACTCCATCTCTACAATACCTTTCGCAGCTGCTGATGGTAAACAACCTATTCGAAATTCAGTTTTACCAATGCCAAAGACAGAGTCTACCAACATTCTGAGAAGGCCAATGACTGAATATTCCTGATGGATGGGGAACCCAAACCAATAGTGGTTCCCTCCTGAACGCTAAGAGACCAGATATCACCATCTTCTCTACCAAAACAAAGACCCCATCATAAAAATCATTCGCTTGACGGTCGATACTAAACTTCCATTAAAATTAGGAAGCAGAGGTTTCTGCAATAATCAGTCTACAAATGCCTTGCATCCTTGCATCAATCGCATCTCCTACCTAGTTGGAAAAATGCCCTAGAACAACCCGGCTACTACACTAGTTTAATCTGTAATATATGGAGAACAACTTTAAATACCTGTGAGCTGTCAGTAACGGAGAAACCATCCATTATGACCATTTTACCCAAAGAGGAAAACACTATGATCCCTCCGGCTCAAGTGCGTACCAGCGGGGGGGTGGGGGGCAGGGGGTTTTGGGCGAGAGCCCCCCCCCACCAAACCCTTGCCCCCCCCCCTTCCGCCCCCCAAATGAACTGACCTTTTGTACAGTGTCTATGGCAGAAAGGACCCAAATTTGCCCCCTCAAAAAAAGTCTTGGCAGCCCCCCCCACCTTCAGCCCCCCATTTGTAAAAGGTCTGGTTACGCCCCTGCTCCTCTTCAGGCCCATCACCATGATCACACTAAACCGCGAAATGGGTATTCTCGCTCAAGAACCATCAACTACCTGACAATAAAGCAATTATCTCGGATCCATTCGGAAGGGTTTCATGGAGAAATATCAGGATGTGTTGAACATACAGAAACACTACTAAAATGCTCCAAGATGCAAAAAGAATGGTAAACCATTTGTGACAACATGGCTGGACCCGTAAAATGCACCACACAATCGTGTACCGTTTGCTTTAGAGTGGTATCAGTTTCGACCACATTAGGAAAGAGCAGATGTGTCAAACCAAGTGAATAGACCACGATTGAATACAGTGCATGATAAGAGTCTGCTAAGGCTGCACTCTCTGCATCCTGTTCTTGGGCTTTCTTTATCTGTGTTTTCTTGATATCCTAGACCAGTCCAAACACCTCGGGTACTGCATGAGTTAGATCTGACATCATAATCTGTCAAAGCAGATGACCTGACCCTCGTTAGCTAGTATCCTAGACGGATATCAAGAACTTGTAAATACAGTGAACAACTGTTCTCAAGTGGACACGGCTATGAAAGGCCAACCAAACAACAAGCCTTATTCTGAAAAAGTTTACATTGCAAACCCCAATCTATCCATTTCAGCTATTTCAAGGAATTTTGTATTTTGGTTGACATATGTACCGTGTTTTTCCCTCTTAATTGGGCATGTAACAAGTGTTAGCATGGTTGCCTAAGGAATTTACATTCCTCTAATTTCTGATACAGCTATTTGTTGATATTTTATTCGCCTTAAAGCATAAACTACAAAAATACTGACCCTAGCCGTTATACTTGCTTAAGACCCGCGTGTTTAGTAAAGTATGATATTTAATATGCTGCCAAACCATCCAAAACACCACACGGCCCATAGAACTAGCTTGTAGTTTCCTGGCACTTCACCGAGTTTAAACCTGAAAAAAAATACACAAACAAATTAGGCACTGCGTCATTCAGAGGACTATAATTGTATCTTAAATTCGTATGATAATTAGGCTAATAACGTTGCTGCTCTATGGCCCATAGTGATGATGTAATCCTAGAGACACTGGCAAAACAATTTGAAAAATAGTACGCCCTCAAGAATTGTTTCAAATGTTAATATTTGCATGGTTGTAAACCTTCATAAAGATTAGCCCTCCACTGAAATTAGCCCAAATCAGCGCCCTTACGGTAACCAGAACGATTTGTAATCACTCCAGCAAGTGCTTTTATTCACAGAATAATCAACGATATCCGGTAACAAATGTCCGATTGTGATCGAAAAATACATTTAATATTATTAAATATTACATATCTCCATATTGGAACAATTTTGACCTATTCGAAGGTCAAAAAAGGCTGCATCCCCCGCACCAACCTGTTGAGAGTGGTGGCCGGTGTAGAAGTAATTATTGTCCGGCGTACTCATCGTCCGGAACATGTGAACAATAGGGCAATCGATTCAGTTACTCTTCACGTAACATTAGTTCACACTTTATTTCCGTTATCGTCTATGGTAGCCCGGACCATGACTCCTGACAATCTCTGCTTTCAACCGGGTGGAGATATAGTTCTTCGGGCTCACAGTCCTGGAAAAATGGTACAATAGGGCAGTCGTTCAGTTGACTCTTCACCAAACCTTAAGTTTCACGCTTTATTCCGTTGTCGTCTATGGACCCGGACTATGATACCTGTCGACTATGGATTACTTTCACACCGGTACAGGAATAAGAACCTTTGGTCATCATAGCTAAAATTGACGTAGGGATGTGGAGTTCATGAAAACAAGTGAACACAAAATTAAAAAGGTGGCAAGTTGTTATGACTCCATTTCAAAATGGCAAGCCATCTTACAGGTAAAAACACTAAGAAGACAATTTTTGGTGGAATTTTTGTTTTGTCACACACACAAGGAGTCGCGACAGGAGTCCACATATGCAAACCCACACACACCTTCGATATTCTCTACATGTAAAATCTTGGGGGGGGGGGGGGGATCTTGGCCTTATGGTAAGGGGATTTCTTCGTGTAGGGCCATAACTAAAAAAATATATTTTTCTGTAGAATTTTAAATGGTGGTACACATGGAACTCTTTCCATAGTTCACTAAACTCTTCCCAACACATTAAATGTTACATACAAAAACCTTATATCTCTTATTATATATCAAGGAAGGTTGGTTTGGTAGAACCGAATGCCCTTTTTTTCATCTTTCATGCTGCCGCACTAAAAAGGCTCCTCAGAGATCTGTTTTTAGGGACCTTACAAAATACGTAATATGTTTTGTTTACTTTACGTCCAGAAAATGTTCTCTGACGACTTGAAGTTCTGTTTAATTCATACCCCCAACTTGATCTACCCATAGTAACGTCAACATTTGGACCACTCTGCAACGTCGCTAACTTAGTCAACGTCGCGAACACGTTTTATGTAGAATTTGAATCTAGTCCAGGATTTGGATGAAAATAAAACCAGGTACATTAAAAGGTTTAAACCTATCATTGCTGTCCCCTTTACTTCATATCTTTAATTTACAATACCAACTGGTGTTTTTCCTAATCAGCTTAAAGTTTCAAAGTTAGTCCATTTTCAAACGGATAGATGTCCAATAATTCAAAATTACCGTCCATTATCTGTAAATCTTCCGGCCTTCTCTAAAATCTTTGAACGACTAATTCATAATAGACTTTATAATTTGTAATCTCGCGTTAAAAGTTACCTGCACCACCGTCCAATGTGGTTTTCGTAAGAACTATTCCTCCTATAATGGCAGTTTTGGAAGCATACAGTGAAATTATTACTAATCTTGACAAGAAAAACCATGTTTTTTGGGTATCTTTTTGGACTTTCGAAAGGCTTTGGAACACCATTAGCCAGACATTCTTCTTTATAAACTTCTATCTGAGGTGTCAGCGGTGTAGCCCTCGAGTGGTTTCAAAAACTACTTAACAGATAGAACCAATATGTGGTCTTATAATAATCTTAAGATCAAATACGAATCAACGTCCGTTACGGTGTGCCACAGGGGCTCTATCTTGGGCCCTCTTTTGTTTTATTTACGTTAATGATATTTTTTATCATCAACGAAGATGTCTTTTATATGTTTGCTGATGATACAATTTAATTATATCCCATCGTAAATTTTAATAATCTCGTTTCAATAACAAGATTACTGAACTTTCAGGAATATTTCATCTTGGTTTAAATCAAACAAAATGTCGCTTAATATTAATAACCAATTATACTGTCTTCAGAAATAAATACAGTAATAGTACATATCACAATATTCAGGTATCGATTGATAACAATGAAATTAAAGGGTCAAGGACACCAAATTTCTGGGCATTTTCATTGATGAATGTCTTACTTGAATATCCACCTATTACATCGCTTAACATAGTCCTCTAAATTAAACGGTATTTTATTTCGATGAAAACATGTCTACCACAGATATTCTTTATACTTTGTATACCACCTTGGTACTTCCTTCTTAAACTTATTTAATATTGTTTGGGCTGCTGGAAACAACTGCCCCCACTTGAATACTATATTAAAAAAGCAAAAAAATTCATGAGGTTATGGCACTGGTTCCCACTGGCTTGCTCATTCCTTACCTTTATTTAAACCATAAATGCTCTTACCATTTATGACATCCATAGAAGCAGAAGGCGATTTTTATGCAAGTTTCTCACCACGTTCTTCTTATAAACTTTAACCCATATTTCGCATGAATGTTTCTTATCATAACTCATGCCACAAGGGCCGCTCATTCATTACGCCCTTCTTACTTTAACACTAATCTGGCTATGAATACGATACTCCATCATGGCCTATATATGGAATTCCTATCTCGATATCTTAAACATTCTCCGTACTCTTCCCATTTTAAGAAACATTACAAGAAATATCTTGTTTTAAGCGTATACTAGTATCTGCCAACATATTATGTCTCGCATTTTATGTAAATATATTATGTATTTATTATATACTAATTGTAATCATGAATATCCAACAGTCCTATACACTTTTCTCGTCCTGTTTGTCTTGCACCTGATATCAGCATGTTTTCAATGTCTGTCGTTGTGATATGGTGGCCGTCCTCACGGCTTGCCATTTATTTCGGTCAACCTACCAATGTATTTTACTTTATTGTTTAATATATGTCATTTGGTAAATAAACTGCAACTGCAACTAATTTGAAGCGGCAATATTAGATTTGGGCAGAACGTTTATTTACTTATAACGTGTTGAAACCGGTCAGAAAGTGACTTTCAAGAACTTCGAATAACTAATAACATGATTAGAATGTTCTTTGGATGTTTGCAAAGTTTCTGGCCAAACCCTATTCATCTTGACTTTGGCAACTTGTGAGAACGTTATGTGTTTCCTGGGAAATCCGAGCGTGCTCGCGCTGGGCGGCAGAGGATGAAATTGGAGGGATTCTCCATATTCTGTGTTTTGGTCTTTTGCTACGCCAGGACATGTTTTGTATGGCATAAAGATCCCGGTTACGTACATCCAGTCCTATCCTCTAGCTCTTCCTTCATGGCACAGGTCTCAGATCATATAACAGATAATCTAGTTTATTGCAAGCATTCAAAGGCGTCTTGTCTTTTACGACAAGACGCCTTTTTTGTATTCGGTAGACTGTACACCAATCTCGGCTCTGTCTCTGGGTTTAGAGCGCACTTGGTGAAACAGACAATGCTAAACTAAAAACTGAGGACTTTTCAGCTTACACCCCCTAGCTGGACGTCCTGCAACCAACTTGTCCACAGAGCGTGAATTGCACAGGGCTCCTGCGATTAACACTAGTTAGGAAAGTAGCCCTCACGGATTGGGTTGAAGAGTCTAGTGTAATTTTCAGTCGCTTATCGTTTTTCATCACCGTTGACCCGAAGGAGGGTCTAGTATTCGGCAACATAGGACCGTAGCTGCGTATATACTCTAAGTCCCTGATCTCTTCGAGTTGTATACCGTTTGTAGTGGCAGAATAGGTTGATATTCTTTCCTATAGGAGGCTAGTTCTAAGGTAAATTTGCATTTATCCTGCTTGCGCTCCGGCTTGCGCTCTCCGTCCGTGCACGTAACATCGATCAAGCTACCACCTTGATCATGTGATTAGGGGTTTCCGTAACCTGACCCATCTGACACACTTTGATTTCTAACCACTTATGAATGTATATATCACACTAAAACCCAAATGTCTTATTTCTGAAAAAAAAAAACTGCCTTGTTTTGAGAGATGGAGAGTTGGGCATTTTAACGACAGGTTTAGCATTTTAATTCAATACCCAAAGAAATTTGTCAACCCTAAACCTAACCAATATTATTCATGGTTTTTTGTGTGTGTCGCCTGCCCTGAGGCCTGAGGCAGAAGGACACGTGGGAACCGCTTTGTCCGCTGTTGTGATTGTCTGTTGTTGTGAAAAGGGGTTAACATGTGCCTCTAATATCTTCATACTTTGACGGCATCCCCATTTGTTGATGAAATCAAAGGTCACATGCTAAGGTCGGAGGTCAAGTTGTAAAATGGGCTGAAAATGTGAAATTGACCTCATTTGAAAAGTTGAAGTTCGGTTGGAGCCAGGTTTGGGTCATAGGTGCAACATGGGATCCCTCACTTGTTGGTGGGGTCGGAGGTCGCATGCCGAAGGTCCGGTGGTCATGAGGGTTCGGGTTTTTAAGCTTAGGCTGAAGATGTAAAATTGTCTTTTGAAAAGTTGAAGTTCAATTGGGACCAAACTTGAGTCATGGGTGCAACATGGGATCCCTCATTTGTTGATGAGGTCAAAGGTCACGTGCTGAGGTCAAAGGTCATGTGAGGTCAAGTTGTAAGATAAGTTGGAATTGTAAAATTGACCTCATTTGAAAGGTTGAAGTTCGGTTGGAACTAGACTTGTTTTTTTTTTTTTTTTTAGTTTGCGTGCAGGCCCTCATTTGTTTGGGGTCCAAGGTCACATATCAAGGTTAAAGGTCATGTTGGGCCTTTCATTCATAATTGTATATGTGTTTTTTTAAATTTATGTGTTGCGTGTAATGCTCCCTACTATGGGTATACCCAGGCAGGGTTCATCTTCTATCAACCCGTGCTTGCATCCAGGATGGCCAATTGGTCTGGTCATCTTGGTTTTGGCTGGACTGTTTCTTTTGGTCTTCTTAAAGGTCCCAGGAAATGCAAATAGAATTGATGTGGTTTGTGTTAAGTCTACAAGGAGGCCGCTAGAAAGGCAATCAAAATTTGGGTTGGTGATGACTCATTAGTGAAACTATTGATTTTTCAGAGAGTATAGAAAATTCCAGGTGACTGGTATGAATCTATTCATGACACTGACAGAAAATCAATAGTTTCACTAATGATGTCACTGGTAGTGTATTCTTTTTTCTGACCCTATTTATTGGAATGGAATGCCCCATAAAGATTTGGAGTAGGTTTATCATCTCATTTCCTGGGACCTTTAAAGGTCTGTGAATGATGTAATAATATTAATCCGCACGGTGTGGGGCGGACATTTGAGTAGTATATCCTTCTATCCATTGAAAAATATTTCCAGTCTCTAAAGCTATTAGATCAAGGTAAACTGTTTGCCTTGATAAATTATTTTAAAAAAAGAATGTTGTATGGCTCATGTATACTAGAAAAACACAAGTCTGGTTTAAAATAATGATTGATGTTTGGGATAATAATGAGCCATTATCATTATCCAGTTTTAATTATTTTAGCAATTGATATGTCTGTGTCACATCAAATTGTTCCTTGTCACTATTGGTTCATCCTCTTTGTATGCAACAGTTATGTAACGTTATGCATGTCAATATGAGATCATGATAATAAATGCACAGTGCACTGAATGTGCTCTGTGAAAAAAAATTAATTCGGAAGCCTTAACGGAATAAACCTGTGACACCAAATTTAACACCAGGCAATTAAATAACAATTTATCACAATTGCTTTTGTTGTTTTAGAGAGAATTCTACAGTCCAAAAGTGATCAGTTGTTTGTAACTTAGTTTCAATGTGTAATTTGTGATAAATCACGGTAAACCTTGAGAGGAGATTTCCACTTAAATTTACAGAAACCCTGTGTATTAAAATCAAATGATTTAGGTAAATTAAACGCAGTATTTCGGACAGGTAAGGTTTGCATTTAAAAAATGCCCAACGGGAGACTACCGGTTAGATATTTGACAAAATAGAAAATCAGTCCCTCGGGGAAGAAGAGGCCCTGTCTATTCCCTAAGTGAAATACTTACCTCCCAAATATCCGGCAACAATTTCTCCACTTCCTTGAAACAGAAACATCCATCCGATTGCTATTATATGATGCTGTTGAGTTTGAACAACCTCTTTAGCAGCTACAGCTCCTAACGCATTAGCAGTGCCTGACCCTAATCCAAAGAACACACTAGACAATATCATGAGTTGGTAGGTCTTAAGTAATGGGAAAAATACCAAAGACAATCCTACGATTATTACAGATAAGAGAAATAACAGCATTGGAGACATTCCGGTGGTTGTTAACAAAGTCCAATGAGACGCTCTTCCAATAGTGCTTGTTACTCCCGCTATTGTGAGAATAAATGCAGCTTTGTTGGAAGTGTAACCCAGATCTTTCAATACTTTGGGAAGAAATAAGTTATAGTTGAGGAAAGATATTATGTAACACATGGAAGAAAGTGCTAACACCACAAGCAGAGGATGTTGAATGAAGAGTTTAATCTGCGTTTTGATCTGGCCGGTAACAGTATCTGTAAGGCGTTTCATAAAATTGGGTGGTTGTACCTTTCTTTGATTGTTATTTATAAGAAAGCTTGATTCTGCACCACGTGTCCTGATTGGACGGATTAGAGCACCTAGCCAACACATTTGCAAACAAATTCCACCTGTAACTGCAGCTGCCCCTCTCCAACCATATAATCTTATTAACCAGTTGAACAGTGGCGGGAAGATTGTACTTCCAATTCCGACACCAGCATTTGTGATTCCATTTGCTATTACATACTTTGTTGTGAAATAACAGCTCACAACGGCAAAAGAAGGTGTCATTACCAGTCCGAAGCCAGATCCTGTCGAATGAAGGTACAACACTTCAACTTGGTAAAATAGTTATGGTAAGTGCGCTATGGATAATAACGTTTTGCTTTACTAATTATGCTACAAGAAAAAGTATTACACATTATGATCAGTTTGAAACCATTTTGAATTGTGCCGGTATTTTCAAGAATTTCACATTTAATTTTATGAAAGTCACATTTATTTAATGATACTTATGTTATGACTAAATATTTCACTAAATAGACTGATCAGATTTATATGCGTTCTATAACAGCTTTCGATCACAGCAGCAATAGATCAAATATGTGAAGCGCACGATAAACCGATAGTGTGGGTCACAACTCGGCTGAATGCAAGACCAACGTAGGTGCATTTTGACTAATTTCACAGGAAGAACATCTTTGTGTTTTATTGGCTTCTATAGCTGGTATGTCCATAATTATAGCAGGTAATAAAATAGGAAATGTATTTGTATGATATAAATGAAATAATTTCTCCCAGATAAACGTAATTAAATATTTATTTACAAAAGAAGAGAACGTAAGTGAAATCATTATTTTCTTGTTTCAGTGCAAGACCAACGTAAGTGTAGCACTTACGTTGGGCTTGCACTAAAACAAAATAATGACGCAAAACAAACGTAAGTGGCACTTACGTTTGTCCTGCATTAAGCGGATAAGCGCATTGCACATACGTTATCTTCTTTTTTCTAATTAAACCTTTTTAATCACTTACATATCTTCACACATAGTTTAAATCATGCGCGAATACCTCCTCTTCCAAAATTAACCAAAACATATATAAATTTCGACAAAAATGTCACTTCCGTTGGTCGTGCTTTCAGCCGACGAACTGATATTCTAGATCACAAACGAGATCACGTGACTCGATTTCCAAACACTGGACAGTGTACAAGGGATTAAAAAGCGTAGTGTTTATAGTCTGCATTTATGCAATTACAAACAGGTTTTAAAATGTTACCAGTAATAACGCCGATTCCAATGGCTAATTGGGTAACTCCACTCGCTGTAGCCGTTAACAAAAATCCACACATTGTTAGAAATCCTCCAGTCATAATCAGTATGCGAGGGCCAAAATTTAGCATTATTTGAGAACTTAACGGACCTGAAAGAGTTTGAAAAGGAGATGTACTTTGATAATAATACGCATTAAAGAAATGTGTGCTTACATTTTATGTTCTTTTTTTACTTAGAGATGTTTTGTTTGACCTGTAAGGTGACAGTTGACAAGTGAATAAACCCTTGAACTACTTGAAGCAGTCACATGATAGTTAACCCTTTCCCCGGACCCGTGCTAGGCACATCACAGGCCTCACACACCAGGGACTTTAGCGATAATAAAGATTGGCAATTACTGACCTCCCGTCGGCAAACATGTGTGGGCACATGAGCTGATATCGGGTTGCAGTTTCATTGATAAACGGCCTCGCGGCGAGACACCCTGGCTAGAAAATCTAGGGTCGTCTGCTGTCAGAATTGCTCTGTCTCGCTAATTTTGAAAAATGGTTCAGGTTGACTGGCTTAAAACAATTGAACCACTGAAGTGAATCTGGGTCAGAAGTGACCCAAAATCCGGGGAACGTTAAGCAAGGGAGGGTTTGTTAGTACCTTTTGTCCGTACCACATAAGCTATGTTGATATACCATCTCAATATTTTCCGCTGGAAAAGATTAAGTGATGGGCACCTTTGGAACTTTTGATTTAATCTATCGCTGTTATATGAACCCGCTTGTTAGTTCAATTGCATTAAAACCTTGCATATAACAACATAACTAGTAGTACACCAATTGTTAAAATTGGGCGGTTGGTAGCAGGGGAGGTTGTGGCTAATGCTCAAAATAGTGTCGAGGGCCAGAAAAGTTACAATGTATAAGGAAGTTACTCTACTTTTAATTTAACAACACAGGATCTGTCATACCTGTGACCATAGCTAAAGCGAGGCACAACGATGTAACGAGGCTCACTTTAGCCTCGCTTGCGTCTTCAAACTGATCCATGAATTTGGGAAGGAACATACCCAGTGATGTGAGGATACCACCTGTAACTGCTAGACAGAAGTGTGTGGCGAAGACAACCACCCAACCGTATCCACCATCTGGTGGGCATTTATGGAAGGCAGTCATGCTGATGTATCTGGAATCAAAGAAGACAGTAAAGGATCATCGTTATGGTGATTATGTTCCTTCATAATAATATTATTATAAATAGTGTTCTCTCATAAAATTCAGAGCAAGATTCCTACTCACGGTGTAACCCAAGCTCAGGCAACTCCATGTGTACTCTTAGCTCTACTCCAAGGGTACCCCTTGATGCATTGTCGATGCAGTACCTATACAACTAAGTACTTGCGAAGTACATAAGCCACTGGGTGGATAGCAGCTATATTTACTTAGCAGTACCCATCCTATAGTGTACTCTGCAGCTGCCTGCTAGGTAACTGACAAATACCCATGTAGATACCAGTAATGGAGTACCTTTGCACCTACTCCACGTGAGTACCTTCACAGGTACTCCCCTACCGGCTGCCTAGTAGGCGGCACTTCGGTCTTCAGACCATAGAGGGCGCCAAACATTCCATTGTTGTTTACGACTTTCTGATCATTTTCAAGCTTAGTAATTCCTATATTTGAGTTGAGCATCACCAAAAACCCATATATAGGACATTTTGTGTAAAAACATAATCTTTTGTGACCAAAATGTTAAATAATGTATAAAATTACTAAAATAATCACACAGAGCTCAAAGCTCATTTGCATGGGAGTACCCATGTGGTATCCATGCGGGTGGGTACTCCAGGGATACTTCACAGGTACTTCAAAGGTACTCGGTGAAGAAATTGGTTGTGTTATTTTAGGTTCCCTCGTGTTTCTCTTTATTACAGTCACGTGTGTTCCCTCATAATAATTGTCAGGGAAGCAGAAATTAGGGTTTACCGAAGTGCGGAACAGGGAGCACTGCTTCCGGGAAATAATGAGCAGAATGGGAAAATAATGCTAAGGATAAAGAAGAAGTAGCGAGGTAAAAAGAGTAACAAAAATTATGATGAAGAGAAAAAAATGAAACTTTGGGTTATGAGCTATATATGTTTGGCTGGTTGCACAAGTATACCAACTAGTGGCTGTTTTATTGGTTTCCCCCAAGTGTAAGTGTAGGTGGGGAAACGTTAAAACTCAAACCTTACTCCTGCGGGAGAAATACCTTTGTGCAAATCTAGCAGAAATTGTCGTGGTTTGAACTATATTTTGGACAAATTTGCAAGCGGACATTGTCTGCAATTCGTAAATTTGGGAAAAGTCTTTGATTCCGATATGCAAAAGAATTTCAATCGATAATACCGACTAATTCAATTTTGTTTTAAAGAACAAATTCGAAACGCTCAATCGTAAGCACGTGAGTACATAAAATTGCCTTTTCTCAGAGACCAAGGGTCGCACGCTCCTGAAACTTGGTGAGTGGGTGCCCCTTGACCGTCCGCAGACCGAGTTGTTATTGCTTAATGGATCAAAGGTCATCAGGGGTCATTCAAGGTCAAAGGAGATCAAATAGGGGAAACGTTGGTTTCTCAGATACCGATGGTCGCACGTTCCTGAAACTTGGTGGGTAGGTGCCCCTTGACTGTCCGAAGACCGAGTTTGTATTGATTAGTGGATCAAAGGTCATCAGGGGTAATTCAAGATCAAAAGAGGTCAAATGGGGTAAACGTTGGTGTATGGACATGAAACTTGGAGGGTGGGTCGATTGTTGATGCCGAAAATTGTAAAGGTCACGACAAGGTCATGAAGGGTCACACAAGATCAAAGGAGATCAAATAGGATAAACATTAGTGTATGTACATGAAACTTGGAGGGTGGGGTTGATTGTTGATGCCAAAAATCGTAAAGGTCACACCAAGGTCATCAGGGGTCATTCAATTGATTCCGAAAATTTTAAAGGTCACGACAAAGTCATCAGAGGTCATTCAAGGACAAAGGAACTGCGAAAATCGAAGGTCATTCAAGCCAGGTGATCGCGAAACCCAGGTGATCGCGAAACCCGGGGACCGCCTAGTAATATATATTTCTGTAGTTGAAGGTTGCACTTACGTTTTCACCGTATCAATCTAACGCACCATCTCCAAATATCGTGAAAGTATGTCGTGTCGTTTTTGAGGTACGGTGGTTCACACATAAATTTAGCTAGCCAGAATGGAAAGTGATAATATTAAATACTTCAGATCGTGTCAGTGGGGAATAACCAGACATTTATATCTTGGGGTGCAAAAATATAATTTTGGGGGTATCATATTGATATTTCGGGTTCAGTGGATTTTCTTGATCGATTTATTATTTTTCCTGATCTCATTAGGGGAAGGAGTGGGCAAGGATTTTGAGTGGAAGACCGTCCCTTGTCCCCCCCCCTGCCCCCCTTCAGTGCTGGCAACGCCACTGGACCCTGTAAAAAAAGGATAGTGCTCTTCGTTATTTCGTTATTTACAACCACGACTTTTACTATTTAGAAAAACGATGCTCAAATTGCGCACCTTACCTGTGACAACAATGGTTAGAATCCTTACGTGTAGTCATAGATCATAATGTAAATATAATCCTTGAAGCCTGAGTCAGAATGAAAGGCGAATGATTAGCTACTCCCACATGGATGTCAAGCGTTTCCATTTACAATGATGTTCCACTTTGATGATTTCTATGATTTCTTTGTAATTATGTGTAAATTGGGGTACCTGCTAGTTTGATTATTATACGTCATATGATCAGCGTTTTTTCAGTGTTACGCATCACGCCATACGGCAATTTGTTCTCAACTTACAGCATATACCTGCAATATAAACACTACCTGTAAATGTATTTGGTAAACTTTTATTTTATTTAAAATTTAATTAAAAAATACTTTTACAAAAGTTTGATTTGTAATTTTTGTCGAGGATATGGTTTCATTTGGAGAGGATGAGGGGAACAAAGCACTTCATTGAATAGTAGACAGATGTCTTCAAATGACAGCAAGATGATGATCTCAATGTTCTTAAGGGTAAACGCGGTTGGATGAGCTCAGAGACAGGTGACACGCCACGGATGGCTTTGAAAGTGAGCAATGATATCTTTCAAGCTTCCCTTGGCTTAATTGGAAGCCAGTGGAGTTGATAAAGAACTGGTTTGATGTGTTCCCGTCGAGGCATTTGAAGGACAAGATGAGCTCCTGCATTCTTCATTCGTTGAACCTTGGTCTATTCTCTTTCAGGGAGGCCATAAAGCAAGGAATTGCAGTAATCCAGCCATGATGTAACAAAGGTATGAACCAATTTCATGGCGGATTCTCCTTAAGATACTGTCGAATCTATCCAATTTTCCTTATTGCGAGCCAAGCTGCATTGAATAAGTTTGTTGACATGATTTATCAATCTTAGTAGTGATAGGTCTATATGGTTGCGTGCTTCACAAGATGGTTGAAGGACAGAATTGCCAATAGTGATTGTTGACTGGCAGTAAGTGACTAGCCAATCTTTTGAAATGTGAACAGAATTAAGTACAACATCTCTGTGTTCTTCTCATGCAATACAAACTTTGTGGATATTCTGATGTCTGCAATACATGATTCAATTTTCTTCACGGCTGTTTCGCGGTCCCGGGAGTGAAATATCAAGTAGAGCTGGGTGTCATCAGCATAGACTATAGATTAGACTATCATGACTATGAACAAAATGAGCTGTAATGATATCCTAAAGCTGCGCACAGAACATAATTAACACTTCACTACAACATGATGTTTTTTGGATATGGATCGCCTTCGGCAATCTAGGTAGGAAGTGAACCTATCGAATGCTTTCCAGTAATTCTATATATTTCTGTAATGCAGGTTGACAGGTGTCAAAGGTTGAATTGAACCATAGCCACAAACAGGAATAAAATAAAGAAAATGCCATCCAGATCCTTTGTACCCTCATGGTCAGGTAGTATTTGTTGCACTCTCGGTGATGATAGTCTGCCGACTACTTGGAAAACATTACATTGATCACATTCAGCAGTATGGTTGCTATGGTGATCTTACTTGGCTTTCGCAAGGAGAAAGTTCCATTTCTGACACTGATTCTTGTAGACCTCCTTGTACACTGCGAGTCCAGTCTGTGCAACTCTTGCGTTGACGTGTTTTTTTTTTCTCAATACGAAGAGCATCGGAATATCAAGGTGCATAAAGACAAAGAACGACAGATCGGTCTACAGGTGGTACCCCGGGGGTGGTGAATGATCATAAAGGATCGTCGTTGATTGGATATTGATCATTTACAAAAGAATCACAGGCAGCATCTACAGGTACATGCAGAGCAGCAAATGTTGCGTTTGATGTTCCGGACTTTCCAAGGCTTCATACTTTTAACATTCGGTTTAGGATGGCTGATATTGATGAGGCACTTGACTCCGAAGTGATTTGATGGTAAGTCTGTAAGAGTTCAAAGATCATGACTCATAAGATTTTATTGTCATGTCGACGAGCTATCACCAAATCCAAGTGTAGTT
Organism: Ophioderma brevispina; assembly: GCA_023653785.1. Taxonomy (NCBI): domain Eukaryota; kingdom Metazoa; phylum Echinodermata; class Ophiuroidea; order Amphilepidida; family Ophiodermatidae; genus Ophioderma; species Ophioderma brevispina. Next base: position 21,813 of record JAMKCH010014092.1, read on the forward strand.
CCCTAAGTGGGTTGCCCACAACATGTTGTATTAGATCGTACTGGTCTATAGAAATAACACGGTCATCTGCAGCTACATCAACATGGATATTGCAATTCCGGTGAGTAGAAGGCGACTGTTGCCAACTGTTAGAGTCACAAGAAGGGAGGAGACAACATCCAGAAATATTAACCAGGTCACCTAATTTTTCTTATTAGACTTGAATGTAAATCAATACGCGATGGAAGGAAGTTGATAGCGATGTATTTGTGACATTCACATGTTCCGTGCAGCTAAACTTGCAGGTATATCTAACACAGAAACCATCCGTGATAAGAATGCCTGTACCTCCGCCTCCTCCTTGACGCGTGACGATGTAAATGATAATTCTTGTAGATCGGCAAAGCATTCTGAACATCAGCAATAGCTAGATCATTTGCCATCCTATTCTTTTATTTTTCTGTTTAGATTATTTACTAGCTTTTACTATTGTACCACAATTAGGTTTTTTATTTTGTATTAACTTATGACACTTTCTAATTTCTGATGCAAGTTGTAAGAGCTATCACGCGAATATAACATTTCAATTTGGTGTAATTTTTTATATTAGATGAGTATTTTAAATCTTTATGTTTTCAGTCATCAGAAAAAAATAAACATAGCGAGAAAAATATGCCGGTGTCATAAACTACCGTGTCCGCGGGACTGAGTGTATTGTGTTCGCCATTGAGTGCTGTATCGTTTGTTTCAGCACTGTACCCAAATGGCCTCGTATACAAGGTCACGGTTTATTCCGTACATTTTGCTATGGTAGCTAGGACACTCTCTCATGGGGGACACTCTATTTCTTTACACCGGCATTCTCTATCTGCATTTCTCTATGTATTACATTACGCCCTGTGTGTAATGTAATAATTACCATCATTACATTATGCCCTGTGTGTAATGTAATAATTACCATCATTACATTACGCCCTGTGTGTAATGTAATTATTACCGTCATCACATTACGCCCTGTGTGTAATGTAATAATTACCATTATTACATTATGCCCTGTGTGTAATGTAATAATTACCATCATTACATTACACATAGGGAAAAATAAAGAGCGGAACTCTGAAGCACCAAAATTATAATTTGGAGGCCCATTTATTAAAGTACTTTTAGTTAAGAAAGTTATTTCAATTGCTTTACCCACTACAATAATTAAAGAAATCCACTATAATAATGTTTATCCAAAAGTGCAATTTCAAGAGGATGTGTCATAAGTATCAACTGCGATAAAACTTCAGTTAAAAAGTTTAAAACTATTAAAAGTGCTTTTGAAGGCCCGTCGTTAAACCAAAACGTTTATTTTATATATAGGCCTACCATAATTGTTATTTTAAGGGCAATTCCACGGTAACGAAAGGACATTTTGACTCTGTTTTTAAACCAGCGCAATTTAACGAAAGGATTTTATTCCAATGTCAAATATGCTCCATAATTCTATACATGGCACTAGTTTACACAATTCCTTTTTTCAACAAAACACCAATTCGTTAATGAATATTGCATATTAATGAGCATGGTAACGGAAGGACACCCATATAGCGTCCTTCCGTTACCAAGTTCATTAATATACAAGCTTATACAAGATTAATTAACGAAAAGTGTTTAGTTGAAAAAAGTAGCTGAAATTGTGTAAACTAGTAGCATGCACAGAATTATGTATTTGACATTGCAATAAAACCCTTTCGTTTTGCACTGGTTTGAAAGTCTAGAAAAAGAGCCATGTCCTTCCATTACCATGGAATTTGCCCTAAAAGCAATAAAGAAGATATTTATCGATTGATCTGTTGCGGTATCACGGGTATGATAAAGGTCAGAAATACCCTTCAAACGCAAACAAAAGCGCCTAATATACAAATGATATGAATTGGTAGAACAGCGCTATTTTATTTGAATTAAGCAGAAATGGTTGGTTCAAAAATTAGGAATTTCCAAAATGACGATCATTACATTAACATGACCATGATGATAATGGCCTTAAAAGTGCTTGTTCCGGTTGTTTTTGCACCCCCTGACTAGTACTTAGATATAAGACAAAAGGCCGTATTTTCTCATTGTTGTCATCCTAAAATTTCAGCCATCAAATCAATTTATTTCACGAAAAAAATAGACAAAAAATACCTCCGTTTTAATGGTTAAACGGCATCAATATTAGCACTGTAGTGAATGGGGCGTTGCAATATGCATTATCGCTACTAACATGGCATGCAAGTTTATTTCCCATGATACTTGGTGGTGAGTATATGCAACTCCCAGTCTCTTATATCAAGTAGAGAACACAATAGACATTAATCGGAACAAGCGCCATTAATAATACATATTTCACTTTATCACTGTTAGGGTGACTTATAGTGTAGAAGTTCAACGAGGATACGTTTACACAGCGAAGTTTCCAAAATGATTGCTAATTGTTTTTTTTTTCTTCTGTTAGGGTTTTAATGTAGGTCTCTGGTCTACCATGAACACTTGTTAAATAATGGTGGTTTGAATAACTTATTCTTTCCATCATTATCACCATTGAGTTGTAGTATTATAAGCACACCACTTCTCCTATTTGTTTTTGTATTCAACCCAATTTATACTTCAATTATTTTCTTACATTTCCATGTATATAATTTTGTGTATCATTTTTGCCTTGTATAGTATGATGTATGAAAATATCTTGAATCTATTTTGCTGTTTATGCTTATTTTCGTGTAACAAACTTGCAATACAAAAGAATTGTTAATGTTTGAGCGGGCTTTTCAAATTCCAAAATTCTGGCGTGCATCAGGATGGGTATGTTGGTGTCAGTTTTGTTTCAGTCGCTGTGTTTTCAACATGGCTAGAGTACCACAGCTACTAGTTTGACAGCGAACATTCGTAACTTAAACTCATCTGAAAACTAATAGTTTCGCAGAGGTAGAGCGTCGCTCCCTAATCATTTTTGTCCCAAAGTGGACATTTACGACACACAGACTTGTGGATTGAATATTGCATCCTGATTTGTTATTTTGTTGAAGTCAAACGTATTTTCTGTCGTCAAGGATCCTAAAGAACTTAAGCTGATGGACAACGTTTACCGATTATTGACATCTACCAATATTAGATACCCTTTAACAAATACATAGATCTACATAGATATGTAGATGTCTTTCTATTATCTATACATATATAATTTTATCTCTATATAGATATATCTGTATATACATATATACATCCACATGGCAGTCATCATGTAGTACACAAGCATATCTGTGAAGCATCCCTAAGCTGTCTACTTGGAATACGCATTTGTCATTTATCATTATCATCTATCATCATTTTCATCGCAGAATTCCTCAGAATTCAGAAACGAGTCTTGGTGGGCCCAGGCACTAATGAAGGCCCATCAGCTCTTACATTTTTCTCTCGCTCGCTCTCTCTCTCCTTTCTCTCTCTCTCTCTCTCGCTCACTCTTTCTCCCTACCTCCCTTACTCCCTCCTCTCACTTTCTCGCTCTCTCTCTCTCTCTCTCTCTCCCTCCCCCCTCTCTCTCCCTCCCCTCTCTCTAGTATGTATTCTTAAAACTAAAAACTAAAAGTTTATCTGGGAAAGTTTACTATATCCTTGAACAGGGTTCATTTTGGCACATTTTAAAGAATTTATGGTTGGTGATTTTTTTTGGACTGATTGGTCAAAAGTAATCTTTGCTTCAAGTCTGGCGTTCTCTTGGACAGATTGGTCAAAGTTCGTCTTTTCTTCAGGTTGGATGTTCTCTTTCGTATGCCAACAATTATCATCCTCAATTTCTTTCGCTTCTAGCTTTTTGTTATCCAACAAAAGAGGATCATTTAATAATCTTATGTTGTCTGCCGGTGTTATACTGGTCGAAGTATTCACACTCATTCTTTTGCCTTTAGCAATGTTACAACATGCCTCATTGGAAGTCTGCTTTCTTTCTACAGGCAAAGAAGTATCACGTGGAACATAATCACTGCTAAGCTGGCCAGAAGCTACATTGTTTTGGGAATAAATTGTATCCTGGTCTTTGGTTTCTATTTGCTGCCGAGTGTCCGGAATCACCTCATTTTCTGTGTCATTAACAGTGTCTGGATTATATGAATATATTATTTCTTCACTACTTATGAGAAGAGATTCCTCGCTCCCCTGACGCCTATCTATTGGCATGCTATCTTTCTCTGCTGTTGTCCTAGTTGTAGATACTTGTTCCGATTCAGTTTTACAGCAACTGTCTGCTCCGCTCTGTAATTCAGAGTCGTGGAAATAGCTAGGACTTTCTGTTATGCGCGGTGCATTTAAGTTAATATTATCAAATTTCTCGGCTTCCTGCTTTGCCAAGGGTCCTATGGTCTTCATTCTTGATGCCCTTTTCTACATGGATAACAAAAGATCAAAATAAATTAATAAGAAATAAGGTACAGTTTTTCTTCTGAACTTTGCCAGACTAATGCATAGTAAGTGGCGAAGTAACAAGACATTACATGATTCTATATACAAAACCGATTTGAATATTATACAAATATTGACTACCCGTGAGGGACATGGTCAAACTATTGGCCCGAGGTGATCTCGAGTCCGTACTATTTTCCCGAAGCGGAGCTGAGGGAAAATAGTACGGTCTCGAGATCACTGAAAGTCAAGAGTTTTGACTATTACCCGAATAAAGGGCAGTTAATATTTGTATTATATACCTCATAGATAGATCCTTTCAGCTGCAGTAACGAGACTACAGCTAGGGCAGAAAATTACTATACCGATCAAAAAGTTACTATACCAGGCAAAAAATTACTACACCGGGCAAAAAGTCACTATACCGGGCAAAAAAATTACTATACCGGGCAAAAAAGGTACACGTTTTATGCGAAAGTAGTGAAACTATACCATGTCATGTGACCTTCATTTAACCAATCAGATGACAAGGATCTATCTATGAGGTATATAAAAAGAAATATATTTGTATAGGCATAATGAAACACTTGTCTACACAATACCATTCATATCGTAGCATTTCTTTGCATACATTATGTCATTGTTTTTATATTTTACCATTGGTTAATTTTGACTTAACACTTCTCACATACCATTTAACCCCCGCCATCATAATAAGTGACAAGTAATCCGAGTGCTCTGCGATCGTTCATATTTTCGTCTGTAAAATTTCACTTAATATATTTAAAGTGTTTATCGTTATGAGATTAATATATTTCCACTGGCCATTATTTTGTAGAACTGTGACATCAGTTTTCTTGTATCTACGATTTACTTACTAATGTTCTGGTTTGATTGAGGTCGACTGCCCCTAATTTCTGAAATGATGACTTGACAGACCGGATCACCCTTAACACGACCATGGTGAACGACAATGGACATCACGATAACCAACAAAACAAAGAATAACTCGCCCGCAATCCGAAACCTACAGAAATGCAAATTCCTTTATATTTTCTTTACTCATTATATTTGAATATATGTCTATTGTTCGGACGCGGCATTGTGAATAAATGTATGACTAGATTGTAGCTGTACTGAACAACACTACAGAAATAAAAAAATCTTATTGCCAAATAGCTAAAATCCTCATAACTTTCCACGCTAGAGAATTCGTTAAAAATCAAACCAAAACAGTTTTCGGCTTGTCGTAAACCCACTTGCAAACTACAAGGCCCTACATCATCTGTAGCCTACAACTTACTTACAATGCGATAGATTTTTCACCCAAAGTACGCATATCTTTCATACACTTTACAAAATTACGCATAATTAACTGATTATAGGCTTTTTAGTCTTATTATGCACGCAATTGATTCCGAATTTGCTAAAGGTTGTTCTACACGTACACTTCATTATCATTCAAACATATGGGCCTCTATTAGATGTATTCACTTTGATCAGTTACACGGTTTATAAGCGATTCACGTTTGTTTCCTACTGTCACACAGCCTTATCTTGATAGTTTTAATTGTATTCTTATTTGCACCGAATAACATACAATCTATCTTGATATAGTAGAACATGTCTTGTAATGTTACCATAACTGGTAACACCGGTAACTATATGATAACAGGTAGTTATGACGCGTTTTGCCAAAAAATGCTCTCTTGCCAGAATGTTCACTTCCTAGTTGATAAACATGTATCAACTGAAATGCTATGGCATTATATATAGATTGCCACTTTTCTGAACTTACACGCCACGATTTCGGGGGCCGAAGTGGTACTATTATTGTAAGAACTATATACAGTTTCAAAAGGGTAACTGTGTACCGAAATAGTTTTTTTGTCTTGATGTCTATTCCACTTAATGACAATAAATGTGCCTCAAAGGAAAAGAAAATAAAGTTCACCGAAAAAGATTCGGCCATTCCTGCCAGTTCTTATTTTTTTTTTTTTTTTTTTTTATATATTTATTTTTAGTTTTTTGATCGACAGTTCATGGTTTATGGTAAAAAATGGCCGCGGTCTTACGGAGTGCGGTGACGTTGTCGAAAGCATCTGTAACACTCCACCTCGCCAAAACTCAACCATTTCCACTCCACCCTCCCGACATTCACAAAGATAGCGCCTGTTTTCTGCGGGAAGACACAATCTGCATAAAACGCATGTTTTGACATCATCGAGTCCCCTTGCATTCATTGAGGCTGAAAATCAAATAGTAAGTCAAAAATAGTATTTAAGTAATCAAAGTCAGGAATGTTGTTAATTGTGGAAAAAGATTCCTCAATTTTTAGGTAAAAGTCAAAAATACTTAGTGGAATATCCTTGAAAATTGCATGACATGATAAAACGGTTACATAGGTGTATATGCGGCGAGTTAAAGCAAAAACAGCACATTTTCTTTGAAAAGCACCCCAATTTTCAAAAACAAAAATTGAGATTTGTGTTAGCCACCAGGACATGGGTAATGGCTAGTAACTAACCTGGAAGGTAAATTTCCGAACTTCTCTATGTGTCGCGTAAGATGATAATTGGGAATGATTAATATCGGGTCTCGATAAATAAGTGCAAAGGCCGCTGAGTCTGAGAACGCCATTTCAATATGAAATGGTGGGTAATACTAGGCGACACAGTATGGCAACGCTTATCCCATCCATTAGCGGTTCCGTTGGTTCAAGCACGTCAAGGTAGGATCATATTTAGAGAGATATGATACAAGGAAATTTCACCCCGTTTCCAACCCGGTCGTTGAACTAGGATTGTGAATATGCTCCCAATCCATTACAAAATCCTTCTTTATGACGCATGCACACTTTTGAGCCATAGCGTTCACAGGTATAGTTTACTAGACAATGCCAACACAACTGTGCAGGAATATCACAAATTTGAAAAATTGAGACGCTCTTCAAAAATGTGGCAGTATTGCTGTAAGTGTTTATCAAGTGTATTTGACCTCTATGTCATGGAGCAGAGACTGGTGTAAATAAACGCATAAAAAATGAAAAACAAAGTTCCAAGAATTATAGAACGAAGTTGCTCAAAAAAGTAATGAAAGATGTATGTTTAGAATTTAAGAGGAGAAGAGTAGATAAACTAGCAAATGAAACAGAGAAGAAACCAATGTCCAGGATGTCATAAGTCTATATTCCAAGTTATGAAATGAAGATGAGAGTAATGAGCATTGAAAGCGATAACAATAGAATGCAGAGCAAGGCCCAATATTTTATCTTGAAGGAATTACATATAAAGTCTTCAACACACCTTTCGTTTTGACTGTAATACTTGTAACAGCACCTTCACTTCTGATGCCGTGAAGATACGGAACCACGTTTATCACATATTCCGTGCTAGGTTGTAAATTGGACAAGATACACCCTCTTCGTGATGTATAATCCTTGAGATATGGAGAGAAAAAAACAATAACCGTGAAACCATGGAGTTATTATATTGGCATCATTTTAGTGGTTCATTTCAGGTATGTTGTCGGTATTATCCAGAAAATAAGATGATGGGATAGATTCTGGAAACTTTGTATTACCTTGCGTTGCGTTACCATTATTTGTCCCGGGGAAGGTGCATCTGAAGGGGCAAGAACTTTGACCGTCATCGTCAAAAATGGATAGGTTGAGATTTTTAGGAAATATTTTGATAGCTGCATTGCAATATTGGCCATAAATAGTTAAGAAATTCAAGGTTACTCTAATACTGTATACATATTCATGGAGTGTTGCTATTTCTGATTGGTTAGTTGTTCATTACGTCAGGGAAAAAGTGTCTCTCGCCCAATTGAAAAGGGAAAAAGGGGAGGGGGAGCATTGGTGTATGGAGGCTTTCTCCTCAAAATTGTCCAGAAACCGGGATACTTACAGTGACTTACTGCAGAAACGATATTTAGAACTGTAACCATGAGAAACGAGCTTGATGTGATCGACAACAAAATATGGCTACCTCCAGCAGGAACGATTTGCTAACCAGTTCGAATCAGGTTATGTCAATCCCACAATGCATTGCATATTAAATTCTTAATTCAAATTTACAGCTTAATTATCACATCCAATCTAGAGTATTTTGCACATCAGAGTATTTCATACCATTAGCAATAATAAATCTTGTTTTTAATTTTTAGTTAATTCAATATTATGCTTCCAAAATAAAATCTTTAGCCGCAAGTAAAATATAGTAAACATTGTAGAAATTATGCATATTTATTCTCGTTGTTTTTACATTTTAGTCCAAAATGATATTAACACTGACAAAAGGTATGGTTTGAAGTATCCTAAAATTTTGAGCACTTTTAATTTGAAGTGACTTTTCGGCGATTTAGGTTTACTTCTCGCGCCTACAGCCGCGAATTGGGCTGATAATTTTTTGCAACCCTGCACTACGACACAGTAGTTCGCGCTACTACCCTCAAACGATATCGTATTTGACCATAGTTAGAACAGTCCAATGTGACTATTACTTTTTTGGCACCCCATTGGAAAAATGCCCAAGACAAAGTTCCGGCCCAAACAGGTGTAATTTACATAATTTGCCAATCGAAGAAACAAAGTGAAACTAAATTCACACCTCTAAAGGTTCTGAAGAAACGCTTCTCGGTTGTCTGGTCATCAAACGTGCCTCACATTTGTATTTTATGTTAGAGTAAAAGGCATCCATTCGAAAGTGTTCGCCGCTGCTGCTTTGATATGGTGTTTCTGGTGCTTTTTATCTTTACAAATACGTAGGTATTCCCAACCTCTACGTCGACGATATCGGGGTGTACTATGCAAGCTAAAAAGAAATGAAATTATAAAATGATCACAAATAAGATATCACATTAGAAAAGTTAATTCACGGGATCGAAGGAAACAAATTAAAGCGGCCATGATGGGGTCTGGCGTGCGCACGTGACGGTTCCCCTACACTTAAGTACGGTTCCAGAGTGAAGAACCCCGGTGTAGAAGTAATTATAGTTCGCCGTACCCATAGTCCGGCTAGTCGGCTACAACGGTAAAGAATAAGGCACTCGATTCAGATGACTCTTCACGCAACATTAGTTTCACGCTTTATTCCGTTGTCGTCTATGAAGCCCGGACTGTGGCTCCCGGCGGACTATAATTTCGATTGAGGTATATCTGGCTGTCAAAATGGTCGATGCAACCATGGTTGAATTTTCAATGCAATTTCTATGATGACTGAACTGTGTCACCGAACGTGGAATCCTGGTGGTGGAGATTAATAGCCTCATACCCATACAAAGTCACGGTTAAATTCGTAATTTGTACAGATACAGCCATAGTTGGTATCGACCATTTCGGTTCTCGAATATCCAATCCATGGTACACAACGGTTCACCAGATCTGTTAAACAGACTATGCTTGTGGTTTTAAATGTTTTTAAAATATTTCTTGTCTAGCTGTGATGATGTGGAAATAAAATGAATATGAAATATGAAAAATATGAAATAAACATGTCAATTCGGACAATGATAAGTTAAAATACGTTTAAAAATATGTGAGAAAACATTTAATAAATGCTTTATTCATCTGTTTAAACGTTTTAATATATTTACCACACAAATAGGGGATAAAGTCCAGGCTGCAATTGTCAGTGCCCGAAAGAACTTTAAATCGATGGAAGTTTGTAATGGCGTTGTCTTCTATGCTTGGGGTCAGATAACAAATCGAAGTATCTTCACATCCAGAAACATCGACACATTGATTAGAATAGCAACTGTAAACGAAATCAAAATAGAGAAAACGAAATGTATAAATGATGGCTGGTACAGGTCATAAACTTTAAATGTAAACAGTAGTAAAATTAATCATATTGGAACTATTAATTTCAAAGCAATTTTCAATCGATGATTTTTTTTTCTTCTTGTATTTATTCATTTGAATTGTCAAAAAAGACCAATTACTACATGTATATTATAATCATATATTATATACCTACCGTCCTTTTTGGAAATGACTACCAACTTGACGATCACCGCAAAAAAGGGAAGTAGCTTGCGTTAGATCAAGGGGCAATTTCCCCTAATAAGAAAGCCAGGGGTCCGCTCCGTGATTTTTGAAAAGTAGAAAAAATGTAGTTAAGGGACGTTAGGGATATAGTGAATATAACCAGCAATATGAAGGGCAATATTTAAACAACAAAAACAAACGCCATTCCTGGAAATTAACAGAAATCAAAAAAGGAAATATTTTGGAATCAAATCCAAATCGAAATCACTTGGTCGGAAATCACCGAATAACCTTTATGAGAGAAATAATCATGCCGTGCTTATAAATCCAATTCCCGTACCCAATGGTGAAGTATGGTTTTACAGAGGGCTGCCAGGGAACGTGAGAAATGAGCAATTGTCGACAGGCACTCAATGAGTACGAGTATGCGATGCATTGAATATTGATGATAACCTCTTTGTGATCCGATGATTAATTTAAGTTACACACACACCAAGACTGTTAATGACCATCGAGACAGCTTCCAGACGAAAGCAGAAAGTTTGGAGCAGTCTTTAAAGATCAACCGGCTCCGTCTGTTACAAGTCTGGCTTCGAGGTTCTTACTCAAGCTTCTCAAAAATCCTTCCATGATGCAAGCTTGTCAGGTTGACAGTGCTGCTCTCCAAGACAGCTCTTTCATCAAGGAGACATTCATATAGGCAATGTAAACTTCGGAAAGTCAAAGGCATATTTTTCGCAGTACCACTCCATACGCAGACAACAGGAATTTTCTGAACAGTGATGACAATTCACGCATATCCTGAAGCTTCCATCGATTACATGTTTGTAATACTGCTCAGTATACTAATGTATATAGAGAGTATTTTTTGAAACCGGCGCTTAGTTTTATGTTTAATACTCGGTTTAAGAAAGGTCAGAAATGTTAAATGCTTCAAAAATCAACCGCGACTTGACACCGTTTCCGTGTCGGTTTTTTTTTTCCATGTTTGATAGAAATCGGTTCCAACAGTAGAACCCAGGCGGGGAACGAGGTGCAACCGGGTGTATGTTTGAAGCAACTCTAAATGGTTAAAGGGATCCGCCTGATGCTCAGGCCTTGCCAGCGCGCGTGTACTGGTGGTTTGTTATGTACATTAAACATCGGAAATATCATCCGCCCACAACATAAGCAAAGCCATGGTTCATAACTTTTACACGAGGATAAACGTGGAGGAATCCTACATTCAGTGCTAACGAGGGCCAGTCGATCCAGAGGGATGGCGAAATGAAGCGCGTGAAAATTGCAAATTTACATTAATTTGCCCCAAATTTAGGTTGAAATGGTTGAAATTTCCCGAAGAGAGGAATGAAATTGCGTATTTATTTTGGTCCACCTTGTGTCCCGCTTTTAGAGCCCCCCCCCCCCCGGTCGGTCGGCCCACTGCTTACATTAATACGGAAAAGTGTGAGAAGCACCCGAAGCAGGAAGTACTAAAAGCGGCGACAATTACATTTTGAATGTATATCATCAAAAACTCGGGTAAGCAGGGGCGTCCCCAGACCATTTTTAATGGGGGAGGGGGGGGTGGTGTGTGCGTCTGGGTTGCCGAGTGGCGGATTCGAGGAATTATCAAATTTCACGGCTCGCTGCGATCTGCCAGGTAGCACACAAATTTTTTTTCAATGCGGTTCGTTAAAATTATGAGGCGGGGTGAGGGGGGTTTCAACCAAAAACCGACAACAAGTCAGGTCCAGCTCAAGTCAATGTCCAGCTATGAAACCAAAAACAAAACAACAACAGATGTGGAGAAGGCATCGCCGGATAAGCCGCCCATCCGCAATTCAGGTTGCGCCGACATATACCCTTAGCGACGACAAGTCAACATTTTGCGGACAGAATTTCGAAATGTGGGGGTGTTCAACACCCACACCCCCCGCTGGGAAGGCCCTGCGGGTAAGCTAATTGGTACACAATGGGATAGGGTCTGAGTTTGTAATTTGTGTTTGCATTGGGTATAGAGAAGTAGGCACCGTACCCGGGTCAAATTATCGATTTACCCCTCAGGACAGAAAAGGTATTTAGTATGTACCCTCTATATCAACGCTATGGTGTTAGTACTCTTATTGTGGGCGTCACCTTTTCATTTACAATAGGGGCCAGTTTAAGGTGACATTACACAGGGGTCAAACTTTTAAAATGCTCCAATCATGTTTGAAACCATTTTACCATTTTGAGTATTTTTACACTTATAACTCCAAACCAATGGTCGTAGATGGTACAAACTATAGATTTTTGAAATCCTGATGATTAGAGGGACAATATAGCATACAGTTCACCCTGATTGGGGCAGTTTAAAATTTTGACCCCTGTGTAAACTTAAATTGGCCACCTTTGAAAAAGCGATACAAAACACAATTTGAAGAGTACTAACTACCTACATTGGTGTAGGCCTTGGGCCATACTAACGACCAAAGGGTTAACCTTTATGTCGTGTGGTAAACGAATTCCTCAAAAAGGCCCTATGATATTCTATGACGGCTTTTTCGAGTGATTAATAATATATCACACTCGTTATACGCGCCTTAGACTCGTGTAATGTTGTTATAGCTCGTGCCAAATGTTGTTGTATCGCCCTCAAAGGCATGCAATGTTATATATTTACCAAGCGAACAATAAACAATTAAGTACGCGATGACAACCCACCGTGTACTGGCGTGCGTTTCACTAAGTATTTGTGGTGTAAAAGAATCCATGCGCGTTAGCATCTCATTCTCAACTTCAAAGCGAATTAGTCCATTGATTTTGCTCCTCTCCCGAAGCACGGATATACCGGAATATTTCGCTTACCGTTTAACATAAAATTGTCCTGACACGAGGATTTCACCAGGAGCGATACGTTAAGATTGGTGCAGTCCAGCGTTGCAGATAGGCATGGGGTTACAGCCACAACTTCCTCCTATTTACTAATAAAAGGAATGTTCAAGCAATGAAGCAAACTCTCAATATACCATACGGTTTCCCCTCGCTAGGATTGTCAGCTCTGGTGGGGCCATCATGTTATGGTACGTATGAATTCAATGTAGAAAGGACCGGCTCACCCATAGACAAAAGACCCATTCCCACCACAACAGGTTGGGGAGGGCCTATGTGATCGTGCAGTGAGGCCTTGGAGGGTGTATGTATGGATGTCTACATAGCTATTTATATATATTGGAAATGCTTGAGTATGATACAAGAATATATGCACGAGCTAGAAAATATTGTACGAGTCGAAGACGAGTACAATATTTTTCTAGCGAGTGCATATTATTCTTGTATCATACGAAAAAAAAGCCGTTCAAGATTATAGTATTATTAAAATTCAGGCTGACTCAAACCAACCTTGCGTGGCAATGTTGTAACCAACTGGCGAACGATTACAGTGTTTCAATAATGGCGTTCTCGCTAAAAATTTCCGGATGCGATACCCAATATTAAACGAATATTGTATTGAATCCGGGGGGAACTTTTACCAAAACTGTACAAGACAAAGATTTCTTTGCCAACCACTCGAAGCCTGCTGATATAAATAAAATCATAATCCACTCTACAGACTAAACGGATGAGTCAATGAATAAATGGACACTTCAGAAGTGCACGGTGATTTTTAGACATCGACGAAATCATGTGCTGAATACTTTTGGACAGGTTACGAATATTAATGATTTTCTCATTTGCATAATTTTCATGAAAATTCATTAATCCACTCTACATACTAAAACGATTAATCAATGACCTTCTAACCTGGCACGGTGATAACATGATGAGGTCATATGCTCTATACTTTTTTGACAGGTTATGAATATAAATATATTCATTCGCATATTGATTAAACCACGCTTGTGGGGGGCATTTTAATTACGCACCGCGTAATCCTTGTTATATCACTGTCGCCGAAAGATCTGCACTTTTCTCTGCTCTCACAATCAGATTCCATACTTGCTCACACCTTGGGAGAATGTTCACACTTTGGGAAAATGTTACTAGTAATTCACTAATACGCCAACCCAAATTCTGTTTAATTTGCATCACAACTATTATTGTGATGTGCATCACAACTGATACCCTTGAACAGCCGTACAAGAGGCCACAGCTTGAGATTTGTCATCCCATCTGCATCCATCTTGGTATACCAGCATGCATTCTTCCCAAGCACCATCAGGATGTGGAATGCCCTACCAGCTCCATTGGCTATAGCTCGAACACGTCGTAGCCCGGACGAAGCCTAGTACACGACCACCCAATATGGAGTGTCTAGTCAGAGCAACCTCGGACTACATTGGCTACTGCTTCCTCCTTCGAGACATTCAAAGGAGGTCTAGCTAACATGAACTTCTAATCAGCTTGGGAGTTTTTATCGCACTGTACAGCACCTTCAAATTATGCACCTTTGTGTTTTCTGCACCGCACTTGCTCCTAAACGCGACAATACTCAGCCACTGAGGGATGCGTTGTACATAAAGAAGAAGAAGAATAACTTATTTATTTGGGGGAAATATACTATAAAGGACCCCCCCCCTCCAATTGTACCATTTCGACGCTCATTTTAATTATTCTTGACTCTTACAGTAGTCCCCATAAATATAAAATGGATGTTTTACATAACCGCTCCACTATCACAAAATAGTTTCCAGTAACCGCAAACAACCTATATTTATGCTTGCAGCGTTGTAATGTGAAAGACTTCGGTCAAAATATCTTGCAGATGAAGTGAGAAAACTACAAGCTTCCTAATGATGCCCAAAATCTCACGTTTGATGGTATGAGTAGCTATGAGTGGTGGGATCGAGGTTTAAGATAGGGGTAGTAACTCATTCAGAAACATTATTAGAACAAAAATTTGGTATTAAGAATATTATTAATAAGTAAGGGAACCCATTGCAGTAATGCTTCCAATCAAATTGCACACACCCGCCCATAAAATGAGGCGGAGGCGGAGTAAGTAGTAGTAGAAATTAAAATAGGAGATAAGTATTAGAACAGTATTATGAAATATCTGGAACAAAATCGTGGACTGTGATTGAAGTATAACATTTGGTATACAAGTAATATAGACCATAACCAATTATTTCCAAATCCCAGCTGGATTTGCCCTGTGGCGGCCGTGGTGACCATTTTTCAAAATGGCTGCCATTCACCTCTTCAATGTTCAATATCTCTGTCAATAACACTGATAGAAACTTCATCTTGGTGTCTATACCCATGTTTTGAGTATAGACACAAATGTATCCAAATATGACATTCGTTGTGAAATATAATCTGTCAGGATTTTGTTTCCCAATTTTTTCCAACTCCTGGACGGCGCCGTGAGGATCTAAAAACTGATTGAACAATATTTTATCTTCCACCGGCAGTGCACGCCTTTTGCTAATCCTGTGGACTATATCACGTTCGTTTAGCGCCATTGTTGTCCAGGGTCCACAATAACTTGGTACTTGGTTCAAGTTTCATTTTTTGTATTTTACTTACAGTAGACATAAAGATATATAAGTAATCTTCAAGGTGTATTTCACTTAAATGACATTAAAAATAAAATGTAACATATTGCAAATTGAAATGAGAAAAAGGGTCATATCTTCAAATAAAAAACTCACAAACATTGGTTCGTGTGAACAACGTCCTATTTTTCCATTAAATAAGACAAGTACATGCAAGAACAATATCAATGTATCGTTACCGAAAGTTTTTTCATTATGGCCATCGACTGCATACATTGATACATTTAATCATGGAGATGCAGGCACTACATGCCTTCGATGAATTATACAGAAAAGATGATGCAGTTTTAGTAGAATTTCATCGGTAATCCTCGACCAAACCCGATCAGTACTACACTTGCCATATTTGAACAATAATTATATCTGTTTCATCTGTTTGTAAACGATAAACAAATATGAACTCTGAAATGCACACCACCGCTGGTAGCAGGTGCAAATTGAAATGACTAAAGTCCATTAAAGTCATCCTACCCAAGCCATATTGGTTTATATGAATTTTGTCAAATTTACAAATAAATTATTTTTCTTCTGAGAAAAATCGCATTAAAACTTGCAGTTGGTTTTGTTGTGAATACTTTTGCTGAGAAAGAAGTATCGTGTTTGGTTAACATTGTTGTGTAAGAAATTTGCATTTGTCAGTGTGTACTCTCTGGTATAGGGCTTGATCAACTCGGTCTTTAAGCGATTTTCACTCAGTTCCCTAATTACAACTTATTGAAATTCACATATTTAGGCTGATCGCGCATATGAGTACTGACGAGGCAACGGAGGACTTTCACGCAAACTCTGCTCTACACTACGCACGCAAACTCTGCTCTCCACATACTCGTTATGTCATCAAATGCTATTCCTTAAATAAGGAAAGTCTGATTTCAATTATCAAATGATGATATCATAAACTACTTATGATGTTGTTTTATATTTAAATCAGCCTTTGGATACTGGAGCTATTTGTACGTTTGTGTTTATGTAAATTCGGTCCAAAATCGCAAAGCTTTCATCATAAAATACTCACAAAATCTATCTAATGTGCGATACCAATCTCCAGGAATCAATGTTGGGATTTGCGTTCATCGTCCCAAAAACGTCATTATGATATTTTATTGGGGGATGGCTGTTTGAACATTAAAGTACTGTAAATGTGCACTGGTTATTCCGTTGGCTACTGCAACCCACCGATATCCGCCTACAGCTGATGCCCTTACTCTACCTTACCTAGGCTCCATTCATACCCCTGTTGGATGCAGCCCTTCTCAAGCATTGCCCATTTTCTCCTATCCTCACAGCATTGCCCATTTTCTGCTGTCTCTTGCATGTCTTGCCCATGTTGTTCCCTATGTAAAATGTTGTGTCATCCCTCCATCTCCGTTTCTACCTTCCTCCCTGTCTCTTTCCGGTTCTTGGGTGCCATTCTGTTATTTTCTTGGTTCATCTATTATCCTCTTTCCGTGGCAAATGTCCTGTCCATCTCATTTTTTCTTGATTAACAAAGTAATGCCTTTCCCATTGTTTTTGTATCTCCCAAAGGATGTCTTTGTATCTACCAAACCAGCTCCAGCCAGCCTTGAGTCTGTCATGATTCCTCTTTTAATGTTGTTCTCCATTTTCACTGTTTAGCCAAGATATTTATAAAACTTTCCACTTTTTTCAATCTGTCATATTAAATCAAGGGTCCGTTAGTTTAAAATTTATCATGCGCTAGTTTTTCTTTGTGCATCTTTAGCCCAATCTTTTTGCTTCCGATGTTAAAACTGTTCAGATGTGATTCGATATCTTTGACAAATCACAGATTTGTCAGAATTCACCACCCATATTGATTGCTCACTTTTCTAGACCTACTACCCTGAAAATGTCTTCCATGCAGCTGTAAAATATTTGGGAGATGTTGTATTCCCTTGTCTCGCTCCTTTGGATTGGTAGTACTATTGGTTTGGATACATCTTTGTCTATTATGTTGTTGGTAGCAGTACTTTGTGTCGGTTTGCATTATTTGAACATAGCCCTCAGCACAGGGCCTCATTCCAGACCTTCCTTTTTAAGCTGTGAACAGACCTCTGTGTTATATCGTGTCGAAAGCCTTTTCATAATATAATCCTATGCTAACCTTAAAGGGGAGATGGCCCGATTAAGGATATGAGTTTTCATCTTGATAGATTGGCCTTCACTCCAAAACCCCACCTGTAAAGTTTCGCGCCGATATTTCAATCCGTTTTCATACGAGAGCTAAAAACGTGATTTTCTAAGCCCCATAGAGTACTGTGTAGAATTAATATTGGTCGACCACAATAGGGCACATTTTCGCTCATAACGTCCAAATCAAACATTCTTTGGCTCTAAGATTTCACAGGGTAAATGAGAAAAAAGCAGCTTTCTTATGATACCAAAATGTTGACAACTTCCGGTAAAATCTGGGGCTTCTGGGGACGAGGCTATTAGCGATCGGGCCATGGACCTTTAATTGGTATTCATAGGTCCTGATAAAACTCTGCACACACATTAAGAATTTCTTTTCTGTCTGTGTGAGAGCATGGAAGAAAGAGATAAGAAGGAACCACAACGACTTCCACAATCCGATTTTAATCTGTTTATCCATTCACCAGCACAAAAGGAGGGGATTCAACAGCGACCCTTTGATCATAATCCCTCTGCCGCAATCGATGGTCGGCGAGCAATCATTACTGTAGCATTTTTTGAAAACTATGTCCGAACACGTAAGTGTAAAAGTATATTGCATATTACAACATGTTCTGGCTGTCTCCGGGGTGTATTTGTTGTTGTTTTCGTTATATAAGAAGTTAATGTACATCGTTATGCGTTCAGCTTTACTGCCCAAGACTGCCCAGTGTGAGAAATAAGGATTGAAAGTTTGACTGATTTGACCGTTTTTTTCGGGGGGGGCGTTATGCATTTTCGTTGGCACCCATGCTCGTTCCAGGGGATCTGAGACTGAAAGTGACCCCTAATGGGACAATATTCGTTAAAATTACCCGGTCCCTAATTGGACCAGCTTTGGTGCAATTCTACTAGTTTTCAATGAAAATATACCCCTAACGGTACAGCATTAATATGACATCCTTACTGTGGCTATTTTAAATATATTTTTCACTAGTTTATCCCGTTTATATACTCCCCTTTTGAAATTCCACTATTATTATACACATCTTTCTTGTATGCAAAATATTTTTTTGAATTAATATTTTAACAATTAACTTTTCAGTACGGCATTATTTACATAATTTAAGTTATCTTATTGTTTGTTGTATTCTATGACGAACAAATAAATGATGAAGATTTGAGGTATTTGGAGTGATACGCCCTTCGGACCCTTTTTTTCTCAATACATGAAAATGATACACATTTAAAGAAGCCAATTTAGCCAATATATCCAAAGAAAATTACACTTGTGCTACTGCAAGAAAAAAATACACACTTAAGGTTATTTTGCTGATATGTTTAGGTTAATTTTTCCTATTTGTATCGTTGAACCAGTCACAATCACAACTGAATTTGTACCACTAGTGGTACTAGAACTTGATTATTGTGAATTTGATACTATATAGCGGTATAGTCCCGCATTGCAACTAGTCCCTATTTTTTCGGAACGAGCATGGGTTCCCGACCAATATAAAAGAACACACCGGGTGTGTTGATATTTTGAGTATTTACTTCGCAGCATTCAGCGCGTGCTGATTCGCTGATTCCCGATGACCCGGAATCTTTATCGCAATGAAGAAACAAGCACGAACTGAGAATTTTCTTGAGCAAGAAAGTCTGAATAGGATTATCCTCGGAAGGGCCACTTGAGAGAATATGAATAACAACTGCAATTATGGGGCGGCAGATAGATCATTCAAACGTCAAGTCCCGGGGGGGGGGGCACTTGTATTCAAAGGTGGATATGATGCGTGAACAAGAAACGCGTAAAAAGGGTATCTTTTTTCCAACAGGCGATGTACGCGCGTACATTGATTAGGGTGTCAAAAACAGCAAAATGTGGAAAAAAGGGTATGTTTTTTACTAAAACCTGAAATTGTGATGTATGTGTAATACTCAAATTAAGCAGAGATCAAAAATATTGTAAAGCAAAGCAAGATAATAAAGGTATATTAACGAAACAATGCATTGCTTACTTGTTTCGGGTAGCAAAACTTACAAAAATACTTCTTTAGTGTAGCAAAATCAGACCAAAAATACTTGTTTAGGGTATAATTTTTAGTTGGTGGAAATACTTGTTTAGGGTGCATTTTGGAAGTCCATGTTCAACGCATCAATTCCACCTTTGATACAAGTGGCCCCCCGGCGCGTCAAGTGGGTCGTTTTGGTTCCTTCTTTATCTCTTTCCTTCCATGGTGAGAGTGTCCGTTTCCCCCCCCACCCCCCCCCACCCCCCTTTTTCTTCATTTTGTTGTTCTGCATGGGAATTTCTTGCAGTTTTATTTTATTGACCTGTTTTTGTTCCTTTTGCCACTTCGAAGATGGTTGGTTTCAATTTGTTCCTTCCTTGTTCCTCTACCTCTTTTGCGTCTGCATTCTTCCTATGCTGCCTTTAGGCGCTTTCTTTGTATTCTGTCCTCTCCAAGGGTTGTCTTACTCTCGTAATTCTAATCCTCAATACTTTTCCTCTCATGTCCATCTCTTCAAAGCATTTGTCCTCTCGGTTATCTTGCTATAATTTTCCTTCTTCTTTACACTGGGTGCCATTTCTTCGGCTACTCTTTCACAATAATTTGATATGAGTTCAAATCGCCTCATTAACATCCGCATCTTGTGACCTCTAAGCTTTGCAAAGTTAAGCTATAGTTCGAATTCTTGCTTCCTCTTTCCTCTCTCTCGCTGCTCAATCTTAGCATGTTTGAATCTTTTCTTCCTGTTTTGATGATCTTTAGTCTTGCAAATTTCTTGGTCAGTGATATCTTGGTTCAATTACCATCCCGTGGTCATGCCGATGCCTACATTCGTGATCACACCACATTTTTGTAATATTCATTTCTGAGTACAAAATCACTCCTGGTTCTTGGTATTACCATCTGGGCTTCCAAGTATCACTTAGCTGTTTGCTATGATGAACTTTTGGTTGTACACAAATTCCAACAGCCTCTCTCCTCTCTGATTTCGTTCTCCAACCTCGAGACCTTCCAATGATCGATTCTTCTCGCTTGTTGCATCTTCCTATCTTTGCAGTAAGTGTCTCCTATCACTGTACTGTATGGTGCTTGACTTTCTTCTGCTGCGTTACCTTCTTCGTAGAAGTCTTCAACTACTGGCCTTCTTCATAATCGCTAGTTTAGTAGCTACACTGGTTGCTACGTGACCCGAATTCAAGCACGTGTTCGTACCGTCGTTTTTACGTTTAAAGCCCATGATCTACTTACAGACAGTCACAGCGAGCGATTGACGTGTGGCGAAATAACATATTTTTTTTACACAGACCAAGTGTTACGCATGCTCACAAGCTGAAGTCGCTCACTGCGAGACCCTTTGCACGACCCCTAAAATGTCATACTCGTATTGTGCCCATTTTTATCCGGGCACTTTGTACCAGCCTCAAGTCAGCTAAACATATGGTTAAGAGCATAGAGAGAATACCAGAAAACTTAACGTATCTGTGACGTTGCACTCTAGTTTTGGTACTCGTCCAGCATGTGACAAGTAAGGCACAGTTACTATCGAAAATATCACTTTTTGTCGTGACTTTCAACACCAAGCTTATAGTTTTTTTGTTCCTTTGATATTCTTCTACATTTTTGTATGATTAACTTCACGTGAAAAGGTACTTTGTATTGTACTTTTTAGGCCTGTTTCGGCGACGCGGAACGACAACACATTTTTTGTAAACATGACTCGGGTACAAGTTCCTGATGGAAATGGGCACAATACTAGATGCATTCGGGGATCGTGCAAATGGTCTATTGGTATATATCACGGGTTTAGATCATTTGGGCATCGGTATAGGGAACTGACTGTTTTCCATCATAAAGTAATATCGTTTTCTTCAAAAAAATGTGTGTGTGCTTATTGCTCGACTATTTTCAAACACAAATCAAAGACCACGGAAAGTTTTTTAATAACTGTCATCACTGAATTAATTCCCATCAATTGTAATATTTATGGCTGGATTTGTGCAGATTTGCGTTGCGGACCTCTGCAGGACATGCGAACAATAGTAAATGTCGTTCGTCTATTGTATTTGTGTAAGCGCATGCCGATTGACCCAATACCCCATGTGTAAGGTTTCGCGTCGATTATGCAATCCGTTTTGATATGATAGCTAAAAGGTGATTTTGCAAGCCCATAGACACTGTGTAAAATTGCTATTGCGGCGTATGATGCTCCATTATAAGAGAGCCAACTATATATTTGGCAGATAAAAATACACACCCCAACCCACACACACGCACACATCACCACCGCCTACAACTTAAGGGTTTTTTTTGGGGTCATACAGGGTTAATGTTTGGCAAATTGTGTTTATCATTTAAAGTTTTAGCTTGAAAGATAAGCTTTTGTTTGCTTCAAGTTTGAATCAAATCGGATATTCGGTTCCGTAGTTATGACAGTAAAGGACGTGAGCGAGAACGCAGAACATTTCTTTTTTTCCCTTTATTTTATATTCTTATGTATTTTATTGTTTTATCGAGTCATTCTGAACCACATCTTTGGTGAATTCTGCCACAAATGCTTGTATTTTTAATAAAAAGTTATCAAAATCCTTGATAAATGTCCTTTTTTAATGTTCAATTCGAAGCGTATTTGAAAAATTAAATAATTTGCAATAATTAATAAATTATTTAACATTAATTGAGCTGTCTTAAGAACCATCTGAACTTTGACGTGCGTTTTTGAACATTTCGATTTTTGCAAAGTTCTCGCACGCACAACAAAAAGTATAAGGGATACAGACTTCAAATTTGGACCAGATGTTGCTCTAATGTTGTTCTTGTAATGTTGTTCTTGTGTAAAATAGATGGATTAAGCTGACAAAAAGGCATTTTTTCACACAATAATTGAAAGTCCAATTATTGTTATCGATTTTCAGCAAAATAAGTCAAAAACCCTGTGGTTTACCACCTTACCAGTTGCATATGAGATAGTTTTAGAAGATGTTGAACATACTAGCAATTTCCCATTTGTTTCATCTTGATAGCATCAAGAGTTTTTGAGTAAGAATGTTTTGCGTAATCCAAGCTAGCAAAATATAGGTTCCAATATGACAGCCGTTACCATGGCAACCGGTCACATGACCAATTGTTTTTCAATTTGTTTCAAATTCTGACAGTAAAAGTAATAAGACTGAACACTTATAGATTAACATTTTAACTTCAATATATGCAAGATTTGTCAGTTTTACTTTTTTGCTGTCCATAACCAAAAAACCTTAAAAATGGGATTAAAACGAAACGAAAAACAGATTAATACGCTCTAAAAATACCAGGGCCGTATGCAGGATTTATTTAGGGAATGCGGGACTTCGAAAAAGTGATTTTTTTTGTAAAAGTGAACCTAACCACCAAAAATGGTCTCTTTTGGGGACTTTTTGAACATCTCATCAAAAAGTGGACTTTCTTGTCACATTTTCCCTAAAATTTGTACCTTTTTATCAAACCAATCAGCAATATGTGGACCTTTTGTAATGAGAACACCTTTGTGCATTCTATTACATTGTCTTTCACCATTCTAATCCTCGCTTGTTATTTTTTGTTTCATTCATTACTTCGATACTATTTCTTGATAAATAGTTATTGAGGGCCGCATGCGAGGATCCCGTGAACCAGAGCACACAAAAGTCTGACGTAGTAGATTTCATTCAAGTTTAGCCCTTAGAGACCAACAGAATGTGACATCTATCTTAATACAAAATTTGTGTTTATTCTTAACCCTTCAACATGCACTGTTCAAGAGATATCAGTCACTTTTTCCATACACATCTTATACACAGTTCTGTTTGTCATTAGTTTAAAATGTTCTTATCACCTCTCGGTCTCATTTAACAAATTTTCAGTTCTATTATATGCTTCAGGGTCCTGTCTCTCCCACAGGCGTTGGAAAACATTCCTGGAATAACTTATCAGAAAACAATGATCAGAGGCATTTTCTTTTAATCTATGAAAAACTGTATTTTTCTCCTCTTTCTTAATGATATTTTTAGCAACACACGTCCTGTTAAGAGCCGTAAGCTGCTGCTTGAATTTCAATAAATCCGTATGAAACGCAGGACCGTATTCGCGAATTCTACGAAAGAGAATCTTCTTAAAGTGTTCATAGAGCATGACATCGGCCATATTCCATTTTCTAATTCTCATCCGTGTCATCGAAGACAATTCCGAATGTTTGTACCTCACGTTTTGTTTCAGATACAGAATATCTGTCATGTTCCAACACATGAGCTTTCTTAGAAGTAAAAGTGATTGGTCGAAGTAGTCTGCTAACAGAACAAGATCGAATTCTCTTTCTAATTTAATGATCATTTGTTCAATTTTATTGCGGTCTCGCACATATTTCGGGTCCATTCCTAAATCAACAATCTGCCCATTATTTAGCCATGCCGACATTGTATAAGTATGGTGCATATTCATTGCCTGAGTTGCATCCTTTAACCACATCTGAATATCTGCATTCATTTGTTTAGCATTAATATGTTTTCCATTGTTAATAAAAAAGCCAAAAGCAGACTCAAACTGATTAGCTGGTTCGCGAATGATAGTGATATACCTGGCGTCTGATTTCATAAATGGTGTTAAAGATTGTCGATCATGCTGGATATGAGCAGCAAACATATCATAATTTCTATATCGATCATAATCACCTTTAGTAACATTAATCGGAGGAAGGAAAGAAGACACTTTTTCTGGTGTGATTTTCTCGTAACGGAAATGTCCTCGTATCTGGTCGTTTGCATTGAATAGAAAAGACAGATTCCGGTAGTATCCGTATAGATAAATTATTTGCTGAAGAGTGGTGCTCCCTGTTTTGTGTGTCTTGATGAAAACAAGGTGATGCTGTGGCGACGTGCATGGAGATCTAGTGTAAAACTCAACCATTGCAGGAACCGGTGAATAGGTTTGTGATCTGAAAGTAAAACCAGAAAACTATAAATGAATGTACTACATCAGGATTTAATTTTAAGAGTAAAAATTTTAAGAGCAAAACCAACATAAAATTCATTATTATTGCGCGACCAATCTACTTGTATACAACTGATTTTGACGATGACACACTGAGCTCCAATGACCCCTTTAGTTGAACAAAGTTGACTTTATCCGACAGGCAAGTAATCGATTCATCGGTTGTCCTCAGCGTCCAAAGTATTTCCAAAAGATCCGCCTTGTATTCGAGCGTCTTGGATTTAAATGTAGGTGGCCCGATCGACAACCTCGCCCCCCCCCCCCGGCACACTTTTCCCCATCAAAATGGAGATTTTGGTATCAGGGAACGCCGCAAAATGACTCCAAAATAGCCGCTAAATGAATTGTACGGGTTTGTTAGGGTTTACTCTAAATGTTTACGGGAGAAAGGTGCAGTGCTTGTGTGGATTGACAAAGAGATAACGCCAATGGAAGACAGTGATCTTTAAAAAAATCGGAAAAAATTGAGACATCCACAATGCAATTTTAATGTCATGTGGTTTGCGCAAATCATGTCTGAATACGTATTCACATTCCATGACAAACAGTATAATGTGAATGGTATGAATAAAAAGTTCTTTTCAAGTTTTCGTGTGACGACTTTCTTGTCATTCAACTTCCTGAGTCCAACATTGAAGGACCTTCCCTCGTCTTGACGTTATCTCATTCCCGGTCCATGCAACCTCTCCATTTTTCTTCCGTAAATATTTAAGTAAACACTATAGTAGATTCAACCCATCGTGTCACCAGAGGAAAAGTTTTGGACAGCGTCGATTAGTTGGGAGAGGAGGCATAATATGTGGCCCGATTCACCTGTTTCACGAACGAACTAAGACAATCTGGCCTTTCATGTTTACATGGACAGTATGCAAAGACTTTATGTTCCTTTGTATCCAAAGCACGAGCGGTCAAAAGTCAGTAACATTCAACTCACCATTGAATACCACTGAAGCAAATACGATTAGTCGGAATGTTTTGAGAGTTAATGCAGCTATAAATGCGCTTACGTTGACTTGAATGCTTTCATTAAGCACAAAATTGATTTTTCTCTGCTATCACACTACATGTTTCAATATATTTAGCGTGGATTTTAATATTCATCCACTGCACATCCCCCTCATTCAATGCCAATACCTTCGGAAAAGTACTAGAGGTGACACGATGGGTTGAATCTACTTTAACAAACCCGTGCAATTCATTTAATGACTCTTCTGCAGTGGCGTAGCCAGAGGCAAAAAAAAAAAAAAAAAAAACCCCCCCCCCCCCCCCGACCGAGATGTTTTGTCGGTACATAACGGTCCGTCGGTACATTTGTCTAAAAAGCTGTAAGCTGGTTTTTTTTTAGCGCGTGGTGCCAGACCGAGCTTCATGAAAATTGGTTACTAATAACTGCTTAATTGGTCAATACTATTACTATATTTTTTTTTCTTAAAAATCGGTTGAACTTGTTCTTTGTAAGCTTTATCTTAATCTCGCGTAACTTCAAAACTTTGCAGATTAAAACGCAGTGCGAACCCGTGGACTAAGCGTCAATTGTAGACAAAAAAGGCTGATTTGAATTTTTTTCGCAAAAAAAACCCCAAAAAACCCGCACCCTTTTTGCACACGCTAAACAATTATGGTTTGTAAAAAAAGGTTTTTAAAAATGGTAAAATACCTGCCATACGTGCTCGGAGAAATTAAACTCCACCAAAACAAGTTGAGATTTTTCTGGCACATCCTGCGTAATACCATTTCATATAAACCCTCTAGAACATAATATGACTAAATAATTAATTTAGTAAGTGAACTGAATTATTGAACTAATTGGTACTTATTTAGTGTCATTGATATGATAACAGGAGAAACTTACTGTGCACGTCTACGCTGATTGCTATTGGTAATGAACTTATCTCCCAAAATGTTGATCTCATAAACCATAACTAAAGCTGTCACCCCACAAAAGAAGAAAAAGCTCTTCCTCTGAAATGATATAATAGCAAAACCAATTTAATGTACAGGCATGTGACGCTTCCTTTACGGACCCCCTTAGATGTCATTCGTTTGTTACTTGCCAAGTTGGTATCTATGGCATGCTGCTAATACCCATTTTTTGTGTTCCACGGAATAAATCGGGATAAGGACCCAGCCGAGTGGATTCTTCAAGACAATTATCATTAACATAAAGTAGGAATAACAAAGGACCTAAGATTGAACCCTGCAGAACACCACGCGTTATCTTTTTGAAATAAGAGTTTACTGAAGAATAAGAAATATTGTTTTCGATTGCTTAGGGGACACTACTCTAAAACCACCTTCAAATACTTTCTCCTGAATCCATAATATTTTAATGTGTATCATGGTCTATGGTGTGGAGGGTTTCGAGAAATACCCCAAGTGTTTGATCACAATTCAACAATTTCCATATAAGACGAGTGGTTCGGACGAAAGGCAAATTGATTTTCGTTTAATATTTCATTTTTATCAATATAAATCATGCACCTGATTGAAGACTAATCTTTCCATTAGGTAAAAATGATAGTACAGACACTGGACGGTAGTTAGAAAATAATACAGCAAGTAAACTTGCGCGACCCCCTGGCAAGATGGCAGTATAAACAAGTTGGTTAGTTGGCACAGTTGTCAGTTGCAGGGCATCAAAATTCAATAAATTGTTCATCACAGAATTACATAGAAATGTACCAGTTTCCGAAAAATGAAAACCTAACCAAACCGGAACATGACCTCAGATGACCTTTGACCTTGGTCCATGACCTTTGACATCATCCACATATGAAGGAACCCTTATTGCACCTTAACCCCAAGTCTGGTTTAAATATGACTTGAACATTTTGCAGGA
This sequence comes from Ophioderma brevispina, assembly GCA_023653785.1. NCBI lineage: Eukaryota > Metazoa > Echinodermata > Ophiuroidea > Amphilepidida > Ophiodermatidae > Ophioderma > Ophioderma brevispina. The sequence goes on from JAMKCH010014092.1 coordinate 49,686, forward strand.
GACGCAAAAAACGAAAACCTAACCAACACATAACCAGACTGGAACTGGAACATGACCCCAGATGACCTTGGTCCATGACCTTTGACAGCATCCACATATGAAGGAACCCCTATTGCACCTTAACCCTAAGTCTGGTTTAAATTGGACTTAAACTTTTCGAAGGAGACGCGAAAAACGAAAACCTAACCAAACTGGAACACACATGTATACACACACCCACATATACATACGGACATGCGCACCCTGACAATATCCCCCTCTGCTTTTCAAGCCGGGGGGGGGGTAAAAACATCTTGGGCCTCCTTTTATCATAGCCCAGGAGCTAGCACACATTTGTAACACATCTCAAGTACAAAAGATTTGAGTGATTAAATATGTAGACAGACTGACTGGGACCCCTGAAACATAATTCTTAAGTGCCACAAATGGTGCCTTAAGGAGAGGGGACAAGACAAAGTTTGTCGGGGGTCAAATATTTAAATTGATCCAATCGTGTTGAAAAGTATACCATGTTATTTGTCTAACCACAAGGATTCAGGAAAGGTATAGTTTGTACTATCTACAATGTAAAGTTTAAGCGTTAGAGGCTAAAACAACAAAAATCAATAAAAAGGGTCAATTTCAGTTGTACAGGGGTCAAATCTTTAAGTTGCTCCGATTTGGAAAAAAATGGTGCAAATTATTGATGGAGCTCATAGGATCAAAATAAGGAATAGTTTTGAGTGTCTCAAATGCTTGCTTAAGAAAGTAGGGGGAAACAAGGTAAGGCCCCATTGAATGCAATGGACGTTGACCTTCTGTGCCCCCTACATCGGTAACTAAGCATTTTAGACATGCAGTCAAAACTATTCCTTATTTTAATCCTATGAACGCCATCAATAGTTTGCACCATTTTTTATCCCAAATCGGAGCAACTTTAAAATTTGACCCCTGTACAACTGAAATTGACCCTTTTTATTGATTTTTTTTTGCTGTTTTTAGCCTATAACTCTTAAACTTTACGTTTGAAATAACCAAACCATACCGTTCCTGAATCCTTGGGGTTCAGAACAAATTAACATGGATACTTTTCAACAGTGATTGGATCAATTAAAAATGTTGACCCCTGTACAAACTTACTTTTCGCCCCCTCTTCCTTATGGCGATGCATTTGCCGCAATTAAGGAATCCCGTTTCAGGTGTCCCTGTCAGTCTGTCAACATATTTTAACCACTCAAACCTTTTGTACTTGAGATTGTTACAAATGTCTGCTAATCCTGGGTTATCATGTGTTAGAGATTGGAACAACTTTGGTAGCAAATTTAAGACTTATCAGTTGAATTTCCCATGTCAAAGAATTAGCTATCTCTTTAACCAACCTTTCGATAATTCATGTCAACGATGTTCATAATGACAGAGGCTCTTGGTTTATAACTTTAAACATAAGGTTTGAATAGGCAGTACAGAAATCATCGATTAAATGTATGGCTTATTGGGATCGGTACACTGTGGATCCCATCAGACTAGCTTTTTCCCCACATCTTGTCTATTTCAATAAAGCATGATTATAAAAAATGGTTGACCATCAAGTTGTTTATTAACTTGTACTTTAACAATGTTAGGGTGGGTTGGTATGTCAAGAAAACAGTTCCCGTAGGATTTTTGGTGCTCTAAAGTTGATTTCCCCTGCTGTTTTCGATCAATAGGGACCAGACAGTCAGAAAATATGGGGGTTGCAAATTTTCGGACTGCTGATCCCCCTTCCTCAAGGGGGGAAATGTTTACTACAGGGAAAAAAATAAATCGAGTCAAATTGTGTTTTAATTACATTAACATTTGTCTCCTTTAAGGATTAAAAAAAGTATATATTTGCCAAGGTTCCGACCTTTGTTAAAGCGCTATGACCCATTAATGGCTCAAGGTCATCCTGGGGTAAAATTACCCAATGCTCAGATTTGTTGAAACTAGGATTAAGTTGTTTGTTTTGTCTCCAGGAATTCCAAAAATGTGTTAGTTTTATACAAGTGTGAGACATTTGGTTGGCTACTTACTTGCAAAATGAAATCGTAAGGGTCTACATGGTGCTATGGGGGTCACCAGAACTTTCGCTGGATGTCGCGTGGTATAATCAAAAAAATCAATTAAAGCATTTTCGTTTTCAGTGACCAAGGAACATTTGACAAACCACTTTCACAACATCGGAGCTATTTACCCCCAGGGTGAACCTTTGACCATTATGGGTATAAAACCGCTTTACCTAAAGGTCGGAACCTATGCAAATATATACTTTTTTCTAATCCTTATGAGGAGAAGAACGCGTTAGCGCACATTAAAACACAATTTGACTCGATTTAAATTTTTCCCTGTACTAACATTTCCCCCCTTGCAGGAGGGGGCAACATTCTGAAAATTTGCACCCCATCATTTTGTGACAGTTTTAGGTCCTATTTGAAACCAAACGCAACAAAATCATTTTAGCATGAAAATCCTACGGGAAGACACACAACCAACCCACACTATGTTCAAAATGTACATACTGACTCTACATTTTTGCCATCCTTTCTGTTTGTGAATTCCAAAGTGTGCCCGGGTGAGTGATAATATTCATGTGGTTTTTCTCTAAGGTGAATTTCACTAAGACCAATAATTGTTAAATCATGATTTGTTGTTTGGAGAGGCTGTTTTGATTTATCAAGATTCTTCGATACTAATATTTACGTTAAAAATAGTAAAATCACATTAGATAATATTTTCGTCTTAAATTCACTTGGTATTATACGGGTATACAAACTATTGAAAGTAAGTTGTTGGTCAACGACTTCTTCTTACATCAAACTTAACATTTAAGTCGTAATCATTACTACTTTCGTCAGCATCATACACATCTTACATTTCATAAATATCCATTCACCCCTATTTAACTGAAGGAGCTCTTTAGGTTTAATTTGTGTACACTGTGCATATATCCTTTTTTTAAAGAAATTAGTTCGTGAGCAGATTTTGCAATTTTGGAGCACCAAACGTACATGCAGACTTTGACTCAAAACGTTATTTCACTATATGCCTACATCCAAATTCAGGAGTTATTATATTTATATAAGAATGTCAAAACGTTATTTCACTATATGCCTACATCCAAATGGCAGAGTTATTATTTTATAATGTCAAAACGTTATTTCACTATATGCTCTACATCCACATTCAGAGTTTTAATTATAATAATGTCTAAAACGTATGTAATATATGCCTACATCCAAATTCAGAGTTTATTAATAATGTAAAACTGGTATTTCACTATATGCCTTACATCCACATTCAGATGGTATTTTATAAATTAATGTCAAAAAAACGTTATTTCATTATATGCCTACATTTCCCAAATTCAGAGTCTTATTAATTATAATAATAATTCTAAAACGTTATTTCACCATACACTTACATTTAACCTCATAGTATTGGTTGTAATGTCTGAACGTCATTTCACCATACACTTGCTGTTACTTTCATAGTTCCCGTTGTAATAATGTCAAAACGTTATTTCACCATACCCGTGCACAATGTGGTAGTTCCTGTTATAATAATTATCAAACAAAATTTCATCATGCACATCATTACTTCATGTTTTAATTAAAAGAGTCCAAGCAAAGCATTGTTTTTTCTTACTGTGGTTCAAGCAAATGATGCATCGCATATTGCATTATTTGTAACCTCCCCAATAGGATATTACAACGGGAACTAAGTACGATAAGAGTATACCAAAGTGTAAAGTCCAATGAATGATATGAAACTGATATCGTGCGTGTGTGTTTGGGTGTGTGCCGTGCGCGCGAGTGGGTGGGTTTATGCGGGTGTGTGTGTGTGCTGTGTGTGAATGTGTGATGTGTGTGGAGGGTGGTATGTGATTTTCTTGTCAGCTTTGTAAGACCCTGGGCCCAAAAGTCATATTTGAAATCGTTGCCGTATGGTTTAAATATACCCAGAAGGCAGGATACGTTGTGACAACGTTAATAAATGTAGAGAGATCCGTTGTCAAAACGTTAAGCCACTGTCGTTTTCTTCAGAATAAACAAACACATCGCCTTTTTACATCGACTTTTTTAAGGTGAGTTTGCATTATTGTATTGGAAAATTGTGTTAAAAATTACTTGCAAGAGGTAAAGCTGAGAACTGTAAATTTGTAAAATTGAAAAATAAGACGGTCGATATTAAGCGTTATTCCCGGCGTTATTTCGTCTGTGAGTGCAACAAAGTCGTAGTCGTAGGCCTATAGTCTACATTTTCATGATTTACAGGAGAAGATTTTTGTGTTTCTCTTTGTGTGACTTTCAAATGAAAATAATTCTTACACACGATAAAAAGGTATTTTTTAAATGATCTTATAAATATTTATTTTCAATTAAGTGACTAATTAAGAAGTAATTAGCTAATCAAATGGCGTAAATACACAATGATTCCCGTGTCGTGCAACAAGTCGTAACTGGTAGATACGACTTTGTTGCATCAACAGGAAATTCAATTTTGGTGCACCAAAGTCGTATCTACACTAATGAGGCCTATTTTACGGCGTGTGTTTTCTTGGTGTAAATCGCCATTTCCGTCGTCTGCTTGAACATTAATTATGAAATCGTTTGTTACCCATAAGGACCACTGATTTGGTCTTAATCATTTCAGTGAGGGCTAATGTATATATTATAAAAGCTTGACAACCATGCAAAAAAACTTATCGATTTTGAAAAATCTTGAGGTGCGCACTATTTTGCAAAGGTGCCAGTGTCTCTTGAAATAGCTCTGCCAATAAATTGAGCCTTATACTTAAATATATGTTATGGTTTCATTTACTTGTAAATTGAGTGGAAAAAGTGTAACTTACTAGTTTGATATTTTGAAATTAGCATAATTGGTTAGAAAACATGAAATTGATCTTTTTTCACAAAAAAAAAAAAACATTTGGGAGATTTTTACTATACACCTTTTAAAAAACAGCGCTTACAATGAAATAAAATGTCGTATCTGCAATTAGTTTTCCCGTGTCATGCGGGGGGGGTGGGGGGGGTAAAAAAGTCGGTGTATCTACCAGTTACGGACTGTTGCACTCCAAGAAATTCAATTTTGAGTCAACAAAGTCGTATCTACACCTAAATAGGCCTATTTAGCTAAAGGGAGTAGCAGCGATTTGCTCTAAACCAAAACATCGAAAAAAATCATCAAAATTATATTTGTGTAATTTTTGTTTACTGGGATGGATATGCAAACATAATAGTGTAGTGAGGCTGGTATGTCACAATACAGCCGTCGTGTTTTTTTTATGTAAAAGCAAAATTCCACTTGATTCTTAGTCTTTTGGGTGTAACTTTTGGCAAAATAATATCTTGGAATTTTTTCAAAACGGTTAGGTTTAAATCCAAGATGGCCGCCAAAATACACAAATTCATTATAATTGGTATTCTGGACGCAATATGAGGTCAAATGACGACAATACCCATATTTTCTTATCAAAGAGTTCAAAAACTCAATATAGCAGTCCAAATTAAACAATAAAAACTTACCGTGTACCTGGTATTCCAAGATGGCATCCAAAAATGGCCGCCAAAAAGCTATGTTATGAAATAAACGCTAAGGATTCAGATTCATGGTTGTATGTATATCTTGTGGTATGAGGTACCGACATCTGACATTTTATTTGTTAAAAACCTAAATCAAGATGAGGCCAATATGGCCGCTCTATAAATTCAGCTAAAAACTGGTAATTAGAAAACTAACCTAAAGTATCAAAACTTTGGAGCAGTAAACATTGTATTTAAGACTTGAAGACAGAAGAAAACAAAATTCAAAAACATCTTTTGTTTTGTTTACCATTGCTTGGAATCCAAGGATGGGCGCAACCGGAAGTATACTGAAATGGTAAAATCTAAAATGATTTACTAGATCCATGTCAGCATCCTATTTTAATTAACAAAACAACAATTCGATGGCATCCCTTTGGTCCCAAAGGAACTCATATTTACCATTTGTGTTTAAAAAAACATATCTTCCAAAATTAAGATGGCAGCTAATTTGCCTGCTATAAGCATTAGCAAAAAAAATCATTAGCAAAAAATTGCGACTTTTCATACCTACGTTATGTTATACGCATTCGGAAATTTGAATCTAAATACAAATGAAGCACTTTGACACACTCTGAACAGAAAACTCCTTCTTAATTTAAATTTTACTAATATGATAAAAGCAAGTACAAGCTAATATAAAAACTTATTTTTTTTATACGAAACATTGAAAATTTGATAAAAACGTGAATTAAACGCCAATATATTTGTATACGCAAGATGATATACTTTTACCAATTTTTGTAAATGTAAAATGCTTTCAAATCTAATATGACCATTACTATTAGTCATTGTGTTTTTCAATTCATATCTTACAACAAACTAAACTAGATTTAAACACTGAGTTTGTGTCCAAAAAAAGTGTATTAGTGCTTCATTAATTTAATATAATTTATTCAAATTTCCTAATGCAAAATAACATAAAAAATGGAGATATAGGTGTAGATATATGTGAATATCGTCAGTTTTGGCTATGGTGTTCACAAAACTTAAATGATTAGGAATGAGTTTTTTGTGTCCCAAAGTTTTTAGTTGATTCATTTATATTATGACAGTTAAGAAAATAATCCAGTGTGGGCTATTGATAGTGACAATGGCCATATAAGTGACCATCATGGATTTCAGGCCCCATGTAATTAAAACTTATTGAAATTTGGGTTTATTGTGTCAAAAGTATGTATGTAGTTGCTTCTATACAATGTGTACAACCACAAATATGAAAAAAGCCAATTTGGGTTTGAGGATGTTACAAATTTAAAATGGTAGATATGGTTCTCATGTTTAAAAAGTATGTTTAGATTGGCCTTCATTTATATTTCATAAAATTTCCTTATGCGTATTACACAGGTATTGGTATTTTGATTATGCTTGATACGCAGTCGCGTTTGTCACCATTTGATTGAAGCATGTTAAACATTTATAATAAAAAAATATATTTACCCATTAAGTCCCTAGAGGGAAAATGACTACCCAACCTGACGATCACCCAAAAGATGGGAGCTAGCGCATTTGTCTTGTTAGATCTAGGAGCAATTCACCCTAAACACAAGGCAAAGGTTCGCTCCGTGATTTTTGAAAGTGGGAAAAATGAACCATTTTGGGATTTTAAGGGATATAGAGTTGCTTCATTTATAGTTTATTAGGAATTTCCGATTATGCATAAATATGTATATATGAAAAAATCACCAGGTTAGGCCTAGTGATTAGGGATACAATGGCCTTAGTAGCCGCCATCTTCGATTGAATTATGGACCAAAGCAAAAATAACGAGTTCCTTGTATTCAAAAAGTTATACAGATGTTTATTTATGTTTGATTACAATATTATAACATGGAATCACATGGCTGTATGAAAAATATACACTTTTAAGAGTCGTCTTATGGTTTCTTGTATTTTCATTCAAAATTTCTCATGTGTATAACATTATGTAGGTATATATAAAAATAGAAGTTTTGGGCTCGTGATAGTTACTTACAAGGGTATTATTAGCCGCCATTCTTGGTGTGAATGGTCTAAAAACGAAAGTAAGACAAGAAGCTCATGTGTAGTGCGTCATTTATATATCATCAAAAATTTCCTGATGCATATAACATAATTTACGTATGGTATTATGAAGAAATCGCCAGTTTGGGCTATTGATAGATCTTATTAAGAGTGCTTTTATACGCAATTGTCATTTTTGTCATTGTCCCCAAATCTTGGATTTGAAATGTTAAAACAAAGCAAAATGGTAGTTTTCAAGTGTCCAAAATTATAATTTATTTGTAAAATTTTTATAAACTTAAACTTTATGATTTTTGTATTCAAATTTCCTAATGTGGATAACATAATTAGTAAATAGGTGTAGTTGAAAAATCAAAAGAGCAAGTGAAAGTGCTTACAGAAGCTGAAGCTATTATATTAGCCACCATTTGTGGATTTGAAGTATGTTTTCTAAACTATAAATGAAAAATGAAAAAGGGGTTTTTTTTTCTTTGCGGGCCAAGTAGACATCTGGGTTTTTTTTAATTGTTATCAATATTGTTATTTAACTTTATTTCACCATGGAGGCCCAAATAAAAAAAGTTGTTCATTTCCTTGGGCCGTGGGTACATCATTAACATATTACAAAATACAATATCTTAAGCTAAAAGTAAAGTAATACATACAAAGCAAAAAGCAAATCTAATATGACAAAACATGAAAACAAAAACCACAAAAAACAAATTAAAGCAGAATTTAAACAAGAAAAAACTCTTTGGTTTTCTCTTGAATACATTCAAATATAGACTGCTGAATATTCTCATCAAGGTTGCTCCAAGATATTGCACCTCCTCGATAGGAAAGACTACGTTTTTTGTAAGTCTGTTTAGTTAGAGGAAGACAACATTATATTTATGACATGGATCTATGTGAAAACATACACTAATTGTACTATGATCAGTGCTTCGGTGGCCGACCATATTGGATTCAAAGCGTGTTTAGCAAAACACAAATGTTTGGAATTTATTCTTCTGTCAGAGATTAAATTAATGTTTCTGCACCAAAGTTGAATAACTAGGTAGTTTCGTCTTAAATTACCCAGTTCTGTTACTAGAGCTTTTCGGCGGTCATATTGGCGCAATCTTGGATATTTGAAGAATGTTAACAAAAAGAAAATGTCAGATGTGGGTTCCTAAGCAACACAAGAAGGCCATGAATTTGCATCCCTATTCATCTTTGCTCTTTTTTTCGTGGTTTTTTTTTTTTTTTTTTTTGTTTTTTTTTTTTTGTTTTGTGTTAAGGCAGAGTTTATATTCATAACACAGCTTTTTGGCGGCCATTTGGACGACATCTGGATTTTGTTTAATGTGATTGCCATATTGAGTGAATTTAGCTGTTTTTTTTAACTCTTTTGGTTATCAGAAAATATGGGTATTTTCGTCATTTGGACCTCATACTGCGTTTTCAGAATATTAATTTAATGAATTTATGTATTTTTGGCGGCCCACTTGGATTTGACACCATAAAAACGTTTGAAAAAAATTCCAAGATAGTTTTTCCAACATTGGTACACCCCAAAACACAATGAATCAAGAGGAATTTTGCTTTTAACAGAAAAAAAACACGAATTAAATTACAGCCTTTTACCACTATAACCTGCAAGTGGTTGGCTTGAATCCCGTGTATTAAAGCCCCCCCCCAAGGCAGTACTTTTATTATTCTTTTAATTCTATACGTGCATATCAAAATTCCGACTTGAGATTCAAAAAAAGCCTTTCTCGGTGAATATCCAAGTTTTTAAGAGTGATATCATGCACCATGATCAATACAGTTGACCTAAAGCACAAACATTATGATGTTGTGATTCTGTGCTAGTGTTAACCACAATCAGCTTGTTATGGTAGATTTTGAGATGTTCATCGCTTTGTCTATTTGCGGGAGACGGAGACGGTATGACAAAATTTCCTCAAAGCTCATTTTTTAACTATTGGTGGTTTGTTTCTACATCAAAGCAGATATGGAAGTGTACACACTATCCTGATTTCTAAGTTAAACCAAATGCTTTCACATTTTTCGATTCTCTCGCAATATCGATGCTATCCCTTTAATAAAGACAATCAGTGATTTTAAATAGGCAAATCGAAAAATCATCAAAAAAATCGATTTTTTGCCATGTATGTAACAAGACAGGTATCCAACATACCCTGTAATTGATAAGACATGAAGCAACCTAATAAGGACAGAATCGGAGATTTGAAGTCATTATGTCCGAAAACGGACCCACTTACTACAAACGTAATTGAATGGAGAATCGTATCTTGGGACACTGCCATTTTCTTTCCTTTCTGTCAATTCTACCGCTGGAAAAGGTAATTATGAGAATCTACAGACTTATCCTTCACTTTAAAGCTATTCCTGCAAATTTCAAATATTTTCAACTCACTGATAGTTGTCTTTAATAACTCTGCAATAAATTGAGACTGTCCCTGAACTGTACATTATTTTTAAATATTATATAAATAAATCAATTTCGCCAAAAATGTCAGTTACGACTTGCACTCACATGGACGATTTAAGATTTGTATCAAAATTTTAAGAACATTTGTAGGAAACTATAGCACTCAATGAAGGACTAGGCCAATGTGTTATGATAATTAATCTGCATTCTCTGTCACTTAGACACCTATAGACCCATAAGCTCCCATACGCGACACGGTGAGATTTCGAACATGGAAATTCCAACATAACTTTTCATAAAATACCAACAAATGGCTAATTTCAGGCCAGGCCGTATTTTGTGTGGTAGGGTAGTATGACTGTGCTGGTTGTGGTTGTGTGTTTGTGTTTATATGTGCAGGGGTGTTGATAACTTATGTTCCCTTTGTGTATAAAAACTACCATATTTGTGTATCTTTTTTCTTTTCACAGAAGAAAGGTTCGGGGCAGACGTGTAGCAGTGGCCGTACCAGGGAGGGGGGGGAGAAACTGCCCCCCCCCCCGTGGAGAAACTTTCCCCCGTGAAAAAATTAGTGATTAGGCATAGGCAATTTCTAATATACAAACACATTTTAATATATGCTTCCCCCTGAAAATACATGTTGACCCCCTTTTTCCCCCCCCCCTCATGAAAAAAAATCTGCAGGTTACGCCACTGACATGTATGGTGGCCCGTTTGTATGGCCTTTGTAGTGGTTTTACACGTCACAAAAGCAGAAGAAAGAGAAGAAGAAACAGGTTAAAAGGGCCGACTCAGAGATTTATGAGGAGGGCGCCCTCAATTTAAAAAAAAAAAATCGTGTTTTTTGCATGTAACATTATGCTTTGTCCATATACTAATCACTGTGTGAAATTGCTTAAGCTTAAATCGAAGTCCTTCATATAGAAACTCCCAACTTTGTTATAAAATACCGGATCCGGAATTTTGTATACACAGTACCTATGGGGACATAATACTACACATACAATGTTTACTGCATCCAAAACGAAAATTCCGCATTCACCTCCAAATTTTGGAATTGTGCATTTAGGTTATATCTTTAGTTCTAGTGACTATTGGCTCATTATGTACACAAAAAAAATAATATTCAAAATCTCTGAGTCAGATTTAAATATACACAACGTGTGTTGTGACAGTCACACAAAAAGACACGAGAGTAATATCTCCGTGTGCTTGGGACCGTTCATTAATTGACGAGGGAGGGGGGCTGGGAGGGAATTTCCAAGTTGGTTTGGAAAATTACCAACCCCCCCCCCCTATTACCACAATGTAAAATTTACACAACCCCTACTGCCACAAGAAAATTTACACAATCCCCCCCCCCCCCAATGCATAGCGTTCAAATTTATATTAATTAGGCCTAAGCCTTAACTCCGGTTTAAATGGTTGTCCATTGTTCATACAAAATGTACAGGCAACAAAGAAGTTAAATGATCTGATGCTTGCTTCATTTTATTTCAATTTCATATTTCTTCAAAAAGGCACGGAAAAGGCAAACCAGTTTTCATTAACAATAAAAAAGACAAGTCAATCAAAATATGTTTTCCCATTCCAAAATAGTATGCACTATAATAAGTCCTGTCCTGTCTTCGTCTTCTTGAAAGTCTTCCAGATTATGTAAGGTTCGGATTGTATGCATTCATCCATCACTATTAAAGATCTTCGGTTTATTCTTCTTCTTTCATCCTCATCAATGTGCTAAAACGTGCTGCAGGACACGCCCTCTTCATCACTCCATCCCCGCTTCACTTGCGTATTCAAAGCTTTAGTTGAAATATCTTGATCTTGCTCCAGTGACGTAAATTCTTTTGAACAAGGGGGGGGGGGGTTGGTTACGAGGCGTACTCAAGGTCAGAAAAGTTAGAACCCCCGTGGTTCATAAAACAAAATTTCACATTGACTATTTGTAAGAAGATTGACTTGACAAATATGTAAATTATTTAAAAAAAGAAAAAACCTAAAAAATTACACCCAAAAAAAAAAAAAAAACAAAATGATTTAAATAATAAATCAATCTTATATGAATTAATCACAAATACACAAGATTGTAAAAATACACAAAAATTATTATGTTTCGACATTTACAAATACACCAGCACATTAAGAAATCATTTAAACTAAAAGTTCAAAGTTCACTGTTGGGTGCGCACCAGTCTCTGATGAATTCAGCTCCGAATAAATCTGGCGAACAATCTTGCTGGTACCAGTCGTAGTTTCGCGGAAATCGCAAAAGTCCTTTGGTCTAATGAAACGGCCGATTAATTTGCAAACCGTACTTAGACTTGGAGAAACACTGGAAGCTGCAGGTGATGGTTTATAACATTTGTCCATACAGGTACTGTTATGACGTCTCGTAGGCTGTCAAATGTCAGAGATACCTTTCAACACAAACAAAATGGCCTTGTGCACAAGTGATAGTAATTTTACATAATATAAAAAAACAGATTTTAATGATTTGTAAATTGGTTCAAGAAGAATTTGGTATGTCCAAAACATTACATAAATCAAAATTACACCATTATACCACAATTTAATAAATGAGACTAATGTTCAAAAGAGGGGGTGCAGTTCCAACGATTGAATGGCCTCTCAGAGAAGACTCCAAAAATGACAGCATGCCAAAGTCACGCTTTAGAAATCCTCAGGTAATCTTCCATTGGAAGTTTCTCAGTCCTGAAGAAAAGAAAATACTTTTGTCCAGCAGTTCAAGACGAGACGACAAGGTTAAAAATACCCTCGACGCATCTTTCCACCAGTAGTATCCAGTCCAAGATAATCACCACGATTTCTATCTGTCACAATTTGGAATCCTATTTTGTTCCCAGCACTTCGGCTTCAAAGACGACAGTAGAATAATTACGGCACTCTGCTCACATGGAATATATCCTGGCACTATGTTACTTTACAGGTCTGCTCCTCAATGCAGAGTAAGACTAGCTATCTTCTAGCCTACTTGTTAGTAGTGGATGCTGGCAGGGAGTACTTCCAGTGATAGTATTTAACTACTCACAGATAGATCCCCTTTCTAACAATATACATTACAGCATTCTCATTTCACAGATACTTTCATATATATAACTTTCTGGGGATTTCCCTAGATTCTGCAATGTTCTGATCTCAAAGCTAAACAAGTTGAGTCAGTCACTAAGTTTAGCTTCTTGGGGAATTCCCATTGCATATCTAACGGGCACTACATAAACAACTCTAGGGAATCCCCGTTTCTCTCTTTATCCATAAACAAAGACTTTTCCCGTGAGAAATCTTTTCTCAAAAAAAATGATGAAAATAATATTTTTTAATCAAATTTTAGGGTTAATATAACGGTATTCGGCATATTAAAGGTGAACGTCACTGTACAGAAGCAAGGTTCTGCTGGAATTTTAAGGTTAACCTTTGTTTTTCCAAAGGCACAAAAGTTTGAGCAGCTCTGACAATTCTAGCACTTTCCAGAATTGTCATAAAATAACATAAGATTATATATCAATGTTATGAGAGAGAGTTCTCCACCTTCGGTTTGAGGGGGGGAGGTCTAAACTCGATGAAATCTCTTGACAACTGGCAAAGAGAAATGACTTGCAACAGATTGTCCTTAGCCACAATTTCCAATGATGCGCAAACAAACAAGCGAAGACAAGTCGAAATTTAACAATCTTTTCAGTTGCATGTGAACATGTTTAAAGAAGTCCACAATCTTCCACATGCTGCTGCTATGAAGTATTTGGGACATAGCAATTACACAAGTTGATTGTTCATCAACAGGTGTGCAATCTTGCTTCCCATAGGCAAACAAAGAACCTCTATCCAGTTCTTAGAACGAAGAAGATATGACACTGTGCGCCTATTGTCCTCTCTAACAGCGAAACATATTCTGAGATGTTCTTCAGGAAGTGCTCACAATCTAGTCCATTTAGAACTAGGTCAATCAGAGAGTCATGCTTATTGACAAATACATTGCAAGTTTCATATTTTCCAGTTCTCCTCACTTATAATTTATATGATTAAATTTACACATGGATTTAATTAAAAGGGTGTCTCACAAAGAATTACACCCTATATATTGGTGACCATAACCTCAAAAAGTGAGTATCACATTTGAAAATTTAAAAAGAATCGTAAACCACAATTTATTTTCAATATTTTAAAGTAAACAGCCTCGATTCGTTTTAAGTAGTTTTGAAGAAATAAGCGATTATGATAAAACATGTCAATGGGCACTTCCTTCCAAGTTTTGTAATAAAGTGATACAGAACAGAACAGGCGAGAAAATAATTGAATATCTTTCATTTTCTTTTCATTTTTTTTTATTTCTTTAAATTCTCATAGTCTTTGGGGGTTGTTATGTCTGTGTAGTGCCTCACATTGTATGTGCTGACATGTCTGTTCATTGAAACGTTACCTCGTCCCCCAACTATAAGTTCAGGTTAAAGAAAAACCTGGAAGGCCTGGTGTTGAGCCATTGACAGAAAGGTTATTCTACGTGGTAGTCTGCTGCTTGGAGAGAATGCCGCCTTTGCATTTATACGGGTGAAAATTTCAGTCTAGCGAGAAGTCCTGATAAATGCTTGATCTGTGGATATGTGCACAGTGTTACGTCTGCAACTTATGAGACGAAGCTCCGTTGATGGCTGCATGCAATGTTCTGTAAAGTTTTGTAAGGTTCTCCGCCTTTTCACAGCGAATCTGGTCAAATTTGACTTACCCGTTTCACGATACTTCTAACATTGTTCAAGATTGTCTCTGCAAGGAGAATTTTGTGGAATCTTATTTAAATTCCTGCCTGAAGAGTTTAGTAATGTTATGACCAGTTTAGGCGTATATGAAAACCACAAACGCCCTTTGTATGGGTGACAAACTGTTGACCAACCAGTCTGTGCATGCAGTAAACAAAAAAATACTTTCATTTACAACACGAGTATAGATTTAAAACACGGGAATTTTGAATTTGCACTCAAATAATGCCTTTATTATGTAGAAGCCCACCATCTTATTGGAAGAAGATGTCTAATTGAATAAAAAACTATTGTAATAATTTTATTGTTCAGTTATTAAACTTCTCAATTCATTCTATGCAGTGCCACCTGTTACAGCCCCAAGAATTAGCAATGATTTATTTCCATTGAGACAAGATTAAGTTCATTAAATTAGCACATTAATATGTAAATTAATCTAAGTAACAGGATATTAAAAAATATACCTGTTTGTGTGCATAACTGGTGTGTATGTAGAAATTAGAATTCAAGAGAACCGCGGAGAATGGTCTGGAGTTTGCTGAGACTAGGAGATCAGACTTGCCTAGCTCAAGGTGATATGTGTCTGCCCATAGGTGGCGCACTGCTGTATAATTAAACAGTCAGTGAGAGCCTGCTATGAGATCCTAAATCTATACAGTACATGGCATTTCCGAATCTGACATAAGGAACTAATTTAGACATGACTTCATATATTGAGAGGACCAGATCCTTCTAGTATTGTTTGAGGGGATATATAAAGCCCCTGGTGAGAGAAGAAGAGGAGAGTATCACAACATCATTACCCCAAGGAGGAGGTTTCATAACATCTTGCTCCAAGTTTTTAGCAGAGTTTCCAAGTTGACAGTGACAGTAATCACAGTCTAGTACTAATCTCCAATATAGTGGGAACATTGTCATAGTAGTCTCAGCTCCAACAGTTTTCGTCCGATGTGTAGCCGGGTTCGGTTTCCGTATTTCGTGGCCTTGAGTTATCAAGGATAAACAAGCTACCAGCACTTTGGATTTATATTTAGTCGACCTCCGAGCTTCGGGAGTCATTAGGGGCTGTTTTTCTTCAGTAGGACAGTCGTCCGGGGACACGTCCCCCATTACTGGAAATAGTTAAGTTTTACACGGAATATTCGCCAGGGATCTTGCAAGGTTCGGCATCGTAATTGTATCTCGCTGGCAGCCGCGTCGCGGCACACACCAGTAGTAAGTTTAGTGTTCATAAATAATTACAACTTATTTATAGATAAATCTTGAATTAATTGATAACCTTAATCGATGTTGAATGAGATTGATTTAAAACACACAATTAAAATAAATACTTTGTTTTAAATTTGTAATTCAAGCTCACAGTGTTGTATGGTCTAGTTATTCAGGAGTTTGAATCCGTAGTTTGAGGTGGTTTTGGCCTTGGTCAAGGTGGACCGTAAAACACCCATAGGTCATTAACATATTTCACATTTTCTGCAGATTTGATTGTGTGGTTGCTAAATAAAGATGATCATCTGGTTATTACCATGTTTTGTTTTTCTTGTTGGATTTTGTTATAATTGCACGGTAATTCTTTATTACTATAATAAAACGAAACAAAAATGGCATTGAAACTCACAAATATTAAACAATGCCGGTGCTTGGGCAGAAAGAAGACAGCTTGATTCAGATAACACGAGTTAATATGTATGATCAGCGGTAGTTAACATCAAAGCGAATTAGTGTGAGCAAACTTGGAAGGAGATGTCCATTGACATGTGTTAGATAACGCTTATTTCTTCAAAACTATGAACCGAACGGTGATGTTACCATTAAAATGGTCAAAAGTTTAATGTGGTTTAAGATTCTTTTAAATTTCTCAAATGAGGATACTTACTTTTGAAGTTATTGGTTCGCCTCGCCTATAGTTAGGGTGTAGTCTTTCGAGACACCCTGTATAATGCAGAAAATAATACAATATTCAGTAAGTCTGTACAGTGGGGGTTGATGAAAATGTATGAATGAAACCGGGGTTTGCGAAAAGATCTTTAACTTAGCACATATGCGCGCGAAGCACGCTAAAAATTTTGCCATTTGGAAGCTAAAATCCTTACTGAAATGTATTCGTAATGGACGGCGCTTTTCAAAATGGTCGACATTTTTAAATATTTTTAAACATTATAATATGGTAAATATGGAGGTTAATTTTTGGTCAAAACGGATGAACAGGCTCAACCTTGGGGATGATCGAATTGACCATCCCCCTCGTCAAAAACGCCTATGCTGCCTGTAAACATGGACAATAACCCTTCTGATCTTTCTTTCTTGTTTCCTGTATTGGGTAATTAATGATGTTGAAGATATTTGTTTCAATTCATTAACTAGCAGCTTTCCAATACTCCCTTGTTTCTCAAGTGTCCCCTTCGTATTCATGATATTCCTTAATTTGAATGTCGGTTTCTCCCCTTTGTCCGCTCCATGGCTCTCATTTCTTTCTTGCCAGTTTAGTACATTTTCAAGATGATCTCTTACTATGATGTTTTTTTCACATCACCTATGTATTTTGACTTAATCTCTGTATGCTTTCAATGTTCTCTCTAAAGATGGGAAGTTTTCGCCAAACATCATCTTCAATTGGCATGCGGATGGAAGTCGTCTGGCTTCCTTTTTAGCCCTCTCTCACCAGCAATTCTGTTACCAGCAGCCAAATGTATCAGTCTTTTCGGTCAGATGTCTAATTATGTTACATGTTGTGTGTTATTTTTGGTTTTTGCCTTTTTTTTTCTTAGGAAGGATACAAATTTTATACATGACCCCCCTACTCCATACAAAAAAATACACGACCTCCCCCTATTTTGGCCATCAAATTTACATGACCCCTATATTTGGCCCAGCCCCCCCCCCCCTTGAATTAATGAGTCGGTCCCTTATGCAATGTTTCATGGGAAGTGATAGTGGGGAAACAAAATAGCGAACTAAATTGGTGTAAGGTTGACACAGGATCGTTTGCGTATAACCCAAGATTGTTGAGAACCACTATCTAGGCCTACGTCGCTACTTTTGTTGAGAATATCCACACAATAACTGGCCGGGTGAACAAGGCGCTGTTGGACAACAAGCCCTGTTGGATATGCTTGTCAAGAACTTCCCCAGGTCGACAGACAGAGACTGCGCCCTCGTCGACCTTTCTGTTGGCATGGTAGTGCTAAACTCTCTGGTCGAGTCCATCACATTCTACCTCTAAACAGACCATGGAACCGCCTGGCTTAGATACTAGACTTATACTCCCAAGACCAGATCAATTCACTATCACACCCATGACAGCCTGGTAGCAACTTCCACGTAAGGGAATTTTTGGGTTTTCCACGTTTGACCGATTCGCACAGGTGTCGTCCTTTTTTCACAGCAATATGTATCGATAGGGCTGCGACCATCTCCAGCCTGCAATGTGGCTCTCTATCACACACTGCGGATCACTTCTCAATGATTGCAGCTAGTGCCCTACCTTTCGAGCTCTTTCGTCCACCCCCGGTGGATATGGACTTCTCAAACTCTAACCAATCAACACAACAGTATTTAGAGCGCTGCCCCTCATACCAAGAAAAAGTTGTTTTCCGGAAGTGTGATGCCCTAACAGCCTCCTAACACGTTTTTTTAAAAACATCTCTACTCTGTGTCATGTGTACTCTGAAGTCATCATTATGATAGTAATAGTAACTTTCAGTGATACTATAGATCATATAGTGTAACTGATGATAAGCAGTGCAGTGGTACACATAATGACATACCTACCGGTATCCCTTCCCTTGGATATCATGATCTGATGAAATTAGTTATTGAACGACACTCCTGCTTGTCATGTCAGCATTACGCAGCCATCTGACCAATAAGGGTCACGTTTTCAATTTTACAAAATTTTATTTTCTACCTAATGTATATACATATGTACCTATACATCCATCCGACTATACAAGTTATACATAGGCCTAGCTGTACGCACCACCGTACCCCCATTGAAAGTGGAACCATCCATCCATGGCATCCCACACACATCAGTCATATCGCAGTTAAATAAGGTCAGGCCAAGTCATGAGTTTATTTCCACAGACAGACTGTTCATTGAAATATGTTAAAAACCAAACTGACAAGCTTGGAAGGGATGAGTGGAATGCCATATTTTTAATATTTAGCACGTCGAATCACGCAATTTGAACGTAGACAAGGTCACACTTCGGACGATGTTAAAGTTAATTTTTTTTCATTTTACCGGCAGTTTTGTGCAGCGTATGTTCTATCTCTTCAATAGTAAAATCATGGTAAAATATTAAAGTTTTCAGATTTCGCAAACATCTCCAGCAAATTTTTGCTTTTAGTCGAAATTACTTAACTTTCTTATTTTTTAAGCAATTTTGCTTTTACTCGGCTAGCTAGGGTTGAGCATAAATATTTTTTTTCTAATTTCTTTAAAAACGAGTGCATTCAAAGTGCTGAAATCAAATCTTGGAAGTTCTTTGGCCTATGATGAAATTTTAGGTTGGTTGTACGTAAAGTCAATGGGATTTGGGGGTCCCTTGCCAAAATAACTGACACAGAACAAAGCGCAAACCAGTGACTTATGGCAGCAGGGCCGTGTCTTTTAAAAAGGCCTCTGTGCTGAAAAAACATCTTCTGAAGATGAGTCAGGGTGCTGTAGTGTGCATTTTGTATCAAAAATTTTGTTTGGGGGTTTTAAGAGGAATTTAATTTTACCAATTTAGGTGTGCTGAAATACGCACACCTCATGACCATTGGGTGTATGTGTTGAGTGGGTGTGCTTTTCATTGCCACGCCTCAAAGACACGGCCTGTGTTGCATTCTACGCATAGGCCTCTATATTGCTAAACACCTTTGTAAAAACCTAAGTTTCCAAAGTAACCAAGTTCATGATTGTCTAGAATAAAGAAAATGACTTCACCTTGCAGAAGGAGCAGAAACCTAATTTTAATCTAATGGTCTGAAGCTGTCTGAATCATGTTTGGGTTATTGAAATGAATTCGGAAAAAAACTTTTTTTCTGCCAGTGAGAATGACTTGAGAAAAATCATCTGTATACTATGTTTTTCCAGGTCGAAATGCAAATTGACCACATTATTCATGTTTCGACATAGTGTTAGCTAATTGAATCTAGTTTCTTTTAAGAAAAACGATAGCATACTGGAGGATAATAGTACCCGTAGTCTCGATTTCTTCAAAAATACTTAACCGACTACAGTCTTAAAATCGCTTTTAGGTGTTTTGCAACCAAAGCATGGCATAGTCCCATTGCATCACGTAATAGAGATAAATAATGTTCATATTGAAGGACAATCGCTGGTATTGTCATCACAAAGGACATTGACTTAGGTTTGACTGTCTACAAGTGATGGATTACAACGCCGTCCTGATCGTTCTATTCATCATTGATTTGCAGCTATTTGCGTTTGATTCGTCCATGAGTATGAGCTAGTATGTCCCATCAGATTGGAGCTATGTAAGAGACATTTTTGTCGAAATTGAGTTTTTGGTAAATTTTGAAAGAGGATGTATTCCTAATGTGTGAAGATATGTGATTAAAAAATTTTTAATTAGAAACGTATGTGCAATGTGTTTTTCCGCTTAATGCAAAACAAACGTAAGCGCAACTTACGTGTTTGTTTTGCGTCATTATTTTTTCTTGTTTCAATGCAAGACCAACGTAAGTGGCACTTACGTTGGTCTTGCATATACATTTTTTGCCCCTTTTCAGTACAAGACCAACGTAAGTGCTACACTTACGTTTGTCTTGCACTGGAAAGGGACAAATATGTTTAATGCAAGACCAAAGTAAGTGCCACTACGTTGTTGGTCTTGTATTAACAAGAAAATACTGTTCACTTACGTTCTCTTCTTTTGTAAATTAATATTATGTTTATCAAGGAGAAATTATTTGATTTATATCATACAAATACATTTCCTATTTTATTACCTGCTATAATTATGGACACACCACCTATATACAGAAGCCATAGAAACACAAAAATTTCTCTGTAAAATTGGTCAAAAGCCTTAACTTTTTCTTTGCATTCGCCGCGATTTTGCTGTAAGGCGCTGTATTCCTCTGTAGAGCGCTATATAAATAGTCTTATAATAGACCACGTCTGGTTGTCTGTCTGTCCTTCCGCCCTTTTCCTCGGAGTTCGGGGACCGTATGCTCACGAACTTGGTGGGTGGGTGTGGCTTGGGCCTGGCAGACCAACTCATACATGCCCTACAAGCCGGGGCCTATCCGAAATCGGGTTGAAACAATAGTACTTTTAACATGTTTAAAAAAATACCGGTAATCGCGAAAGCCAATGTGAGTTATTATTCATATCGATGCTTCATGCGTGTACATGTTAAAGCCCCGCGGATCCCACCGATGCGAAAATGGTCTTGGTGCCATTCGACTAGCGGAGAAGACGCCTAACAAAATGTTACAGTCAGGACCAGCCAGCCCAGTACATAATGTTGTTCAGAAAATTATGGGGCATTTTTTTTGTTACAACTGGCACCATGTCAGATCACCTGCTCATAGGGTATAGTTTCTCATAATAGTTGTTGCCAAAATACAAATATGATTTTTTGGCCTTTTTTTGGGCCAAAAGAGATTTTGGCCAAAATGTGATTTTTGGAGATTTTTTATGTTTTTGATATCTTCAAAACAGCTTATCAGAATTACCCTGTAAGCAGTAATTTGGACTATATTTTACTCTTAAAATAAACAATTAAAGATAATTAAAATAAAGAAACTAAAAGCATTCCAGAGCACTTATGTCATTTTCTCAAATAATTGTTTCATTGAACTTATGATCACATAACATGTTTTCAAGTAAGCCACAAAAGCATCAAAACCACATTAACACAGTTCTAATGTGACCTAAAGTGTGAATGCTTTTACTTTTAGTAAAATTACGTAGTGAGAACTTTAACGGGGCTAATCTAGTATATGTTACCATGATTGCTATATCCATCGATGACATTCACATAGTGATTTGGTCTGGGGGGGGGGCTAAATTGAATTTCTGATTTCACTTGTATTTGGTACTATAAGACATGTAGTTTTAGAATGAAGTCATTGTACCCATATGGCCATATTTTAGTCAATTCACTACATTAATGTAGTAAAAAACAAGAAAATGAAAGCATTCCGCGCATTTAAGTCAGTTTTTTCTCAAAATAATTGTGTTATTTCAACTAATAATTTACATAACATGTTAAAAGAAGCCCAAAAGCAAACACACCTTAACAAACAACGGTTCTGTGTGGACCTAAGTGTGATTCTTTACTTTTAAGTAGAAGACAGTATGTTAACATTACAGGGCAATCGTGATCTGTTTACAATGATCCTAGTCCATCGATAAACATTCACCTAGTGATTTTGGTCCGAAATTGATTTCCTGATTTCACTGTATTTGTTATGGGCTATATTATAGTCATAATTAACAATAATGTAGTAAAAAACAAGAAAATAAAAAACATTCCAGAGCATTTAAAGGTCATTTTCCTCAACATAATGTAATATTTGAACTATAATTTAGAAAACATTTTTAAGTAAGCACACCAATCATTAACACATGTTAAAAGTTTTGACTGACCTAAATACCATTCTCTCACTTTTTAATTAGAAATAAAGCTTGCACCTTTAAGGGGTAGTCTAGGGTATGTTAGCAATAATTGTTTAAGTCCCGAACGGAATATTGGTGATTTTGGACTGAACATTGATTTGCTATTTCCTCCTTTAAATGTACTTGATAACTTCCAACATAGCTTTATTAAAAAAAAAAAATCAGTAAAATAACAAAACGTGATTTGTAAGTTTTTGTATATGCTTATAATAAACAAAAAAACTAAAAAATTAAAATTTAAAGTATTATGGGGGGGGAGGGTAATCAGACAGTCTGTCTGCCTCCCAATTCTGTTAATTTGAATAAAAATCAGCTGACTTAATACAGGGAACATCAATACCCTTACGAAGATTAACATATTAATATTTATTACTCTTTTACTTTTTTATATAATATACGATAGCATCTTAACAGCTAGTATAAGATACAGATTACTTAATTATCAAGATCTAAAGTATTCCCTTACTTGTGGTAACGCTTGGCAAAGAATTAATGTCGCTGATTTTACACCTTTACAATACCACATTATTTCTATTATATCATCTTTACAGATACTTACTTTGTTCACACACCTATAGCAAATATAGTGACAATTAGTCTTGTAAGTTTCCATATTTATGCAAGTGGTATAAAACTATTGTCTACGTACTGGTACCAACTATCCTCATCTCCATTCTAATTCTAAAGACGGACGCGTCAAAGACCGGGTGGGGAGCCCACGTAGGAAACATTCGCCTCTCAGGGACGTGGACAAGGAAGCTGGTCAGCATCACTCAACACGTTGAGCTGTGGGCAGTTCATCTGGCGCTGAGACAGACTCTCATCTGGTCAAGGGAAGTTCACGGTCCTAGTCCATGCGACAACCGGCGGTCGTCCTCCACATAAACCAACAGAGAGGACCAGGAGTCGCACCCCTTGCCTACAACAGTCAAATTCCTGGAGTGGGCCTCCGTTCATCGGATCACCCCCCTGACAGCCGTTCACCTTCCCGGTGAAGACAACACCCTGGCAGATTCCCTACCTAACTCGAGGAAAGACAATCCTGGAGTCGGGGCCATCTAGAGTCCGGGGGTCGTCGGCGGATGGCACCTCAACCCCAAGATATTCAGAATAGTTTTTCAACAGGCTGGAACACCCCCCCACATGGACCTGTTTGCAAACTGCCTCAACGCCCGCTCCCGACATACTGCTTGTAGGCCAGGGAACCAGCGGCCCTTCACCAGAACGCCATGACAATGGAGTGGGACGGGAGTCCCACTGTTAAGCTTCACCCCTCCGATCGCCCATTCCTCGATTTTTCTTATCAAGTTCACAGCACAACCCTTCTGCATGATTCTGGTCAGTGCCCGAAATGGCCTCGGCAACCGTGGTTTCCAAGACTCCTGTCGCTGCTGTACTCCAACCCGTTGCCTTCCAATGAGGAAGGTCCTGATCAAGACTCCGGGTGTCTCCTTCCGATGGAAACTCTGAAGGCATCAACCGGTGACTGCAATGGCCAATTTCATCCAGTCCCTACAGAGCAGCAGGCCTTCTGCCCCAAGCTGCCCATCTGACGGGAGAGGCAAGGAGTGACCTACAACAAGGAAGACTTAGTAATTCCAACTGGTCACGTACCGCAATTGCAGGGATCACCAAGTGGACCCTATGCGAGCAACTCTAAGGAGATGACCGGACATTCTGATGCAGTGTTCGAAGAATGGAGCCAAACCACGCACAGTCAGGAGTTGGCGCACGGCAGTAGGAGCCTTTCATCTGGGGTTTGGCGAGGCATCACCGTTCTAACTAAGCTCGCCAGCAGCTTCACGACCTTCATCAGGGATGCTACATCGACGGGCCCGCCTGAACGCTCCTCTGTACCAGCATGGACCTGCCAATATCCCTCCGGCCTCTCAACAACGGTCCCCTTATGATCCTCTTTCACCAGGCTCTCTATCAGACCCCTCCAAGAATACTCTCTTCCTTGTCGCCGCAACATCAGGCAGGAGAGTATCGGATATCTATGCTCTCTAGACAGCGAATCAGCTCACCTTCACAGGAACGCCGCTCGCCTTTCCTTTTTCCCTTCTTCCCCATCAGGTACCTTGCCAAGAATCAATCTCTCAGACTCACTCCACAGCCGATCATCCCCCAGATCTCCGACAAAGCTTCAGGTTCAAGCGATGAAGACCCTGGTGTCCAGTTAGAGCCCTGAAGTTTTACCTCAGG
Source organism: Ophioderma brevispina (assembly GCA_023653785.1). NCBI lineage: Eukaryota > Metazoa > Echinodermata > Ophiuroidea > Amphilepidida > Ophiodermatidae > Ophioderma > Ophioderma brevispina. The sequence goes on from JAMKCH010014092.1 coordinate 74,301, forward strand.
TCAAGACTCAGCCTAGGGGGGGGGGGCGGGCCTCACGCCCAGCTTTTACTCATTTACTCACAACTCAGAAGCCGTTCGCCCGCCGCCAAGACGACATTAGCCAGATTGATCAATGCAGTCATAAGGAGAGCCTAGCTAGTTCGGAGGTTCGTCTGACGGGGGCGCACATACGAGCTCACGACGTAAAGATCTCAGGCGGCTGCTTGGCCTCTACCGGTGAGCTTCTATACAAGATGTCATGGACGCTGTGGGATGGGCCTTGTCCTTCTACAATGCCACAGAGTTTATCTCCGTATATGTCCTAGACGCAGCGGTTCACTGTCAGCTGAATCCTATCCATCATCTTTCCCTCCGTCATCACAGCGAAGCTCCACATCCTTCCCAGTCCACACAGCTCCCAGTAGCACTTAACCCATTGAAGTCAGTAAATGCAACTATTCTATTATGGGTTTGTTCAACCTTCTCCCCTTCTCTCGCCCCCGGCGAGACCATATCACATAGCTCGCGCTTGCCTTATGGCACGAGCACTCTGATATCCGTGTTGACTCTACCATTTGCAATCTGTGGCATAAGTCCAGGCTTAAACGGGAACGTACTGAGATGTGGGATTCCCCTTCCTCTCCCCCTCTCCTCCCTCCCCCGGGGGAAGAGTCAATATCACCATAATCTCCGTATACTACCATTCAAGCCTGATGCTCCCCCCGGTCCGGGCCCTTGCGACGCCACAGGGCGGGGCTTCACGGTGTTCGCTCCACTTCCGCTCCCGCCCGTGGAGTCAACCGGTGGAAAGGAGCATACCAAAGTGATCCAGAATCAGTGTTTCTAGATCATCGCCCCTGGTTAGTGCGCACTCAGGGGTCGTCGAACTTTTCAGTGGGTAACTTCTTGGGGTCCTACAGGTCATCTGAATAGGAACACCTGACAAAGTCTTGGAATAATTTGTAAAGACCTTTTAAAATCAAAAATGCGGATAGATAATTAATTAAAACGAGTCAGTGAATGCAATGTGTTTAGCAAAATCAAAATCAAATGCTGTGAGGGTCCAATATGGTTTCCTAACAGGGAAAACTATGTTAGCTTTATTTTTCAATTAAACGTGACAGGCATTATATTTTAGGTCAGTCAAAACAGTTTTTAGCATGTTTTTGATATTTTTGTACTTAACTTAATAAACATTTTTTGTAAATCAGTGGTTCAAATATACGTTATTTTGAGAAAATGACCTTAGCTCTGGGAAGCTTTTAATTTCCTCCGTTGTTTTTTTGCTACATTATTTGTTAAGTAGGACTAAATATATCCCATATTGGCTTCAAACCTGATTTCATCAAAACTACATGGCTTCTAGTTAACAAATACAGTGAAATCCGAAATCCAATTTTCAGGCCAAATCACACTATTTGAATGTTCATCCGGATTATACTGCAAATCCTTGTACATATCTAAGATTGCCACCTTTAGTTCACAACTGTCATTTTCTACTTCAAAGTAAAGCATTCACACTTTAGGTCAAACAGAACTGTGTTAATGTTTTGTCGATGCTTTTGTGCTTACTTTAACAGTTATGTGCACATAAGTTCAAATCCAACAATATGTGAGAAAACTGACCTTAATGCACTGGATGCTTGTTATGTTTCTTTATTTTAATTATCTTTAATTTGTTATTTAGACGTCAATATAGTCAAATTACTTAAAAGTGGTAATTTTCGATAAAAGCTTGTTTTTGAGATATCAAATACATAAAATCTCAAAAAATCATATTTTTTGGCCAAAAATCCTCTTTTTTTGGCCCAAAAGGCAAAAAAAATAAATGTGTTTTTTGGCAACAACTCTATGAGAAAATATACATATGAGGCAGTTGATCCTGACATGGTTGCCAGCTTGTAACAAAAAAAGCCCACATATTTTTTTTCTGAACACATTTATGATACTTTGCTGGCTGTCTGTTAGGGAATATCAAAATTAGGCTGATAGGGTATCATACCCTAGTTCTTCCAAGTTGCTTGCACCTAAACATGGACTAGAGATTAAACTGTCTAAAGAAGAGAGGAGAGGAAGCCAAACCAGACAGACCACATGTTTGTTTGTAACCCTTTAAGGATTCCCTTGTCTTCAATCCATACTATTGAGACGTTCATCATGCATGCTCAATTTGTAGAGACCCGCAGTGATAACATAAAGCATGCGGAAGAACATAGGAACTACTAGCTTTGTTTGACCAAAGACAAAAATTGGCTCACAAGTAGCAAAAAGGAAGGAGATGCTACATGAGTGGAACAACCTGATAAAGTGAAAGAAAATGGAAACTTTCATAGTAAAACCCACATGCGTCCCAACTTGTCCTTTTCCAAACCGAACTTAAAGTATGGAAAAACTGGCAGACCAGCAGATGTACAGTGGATACGCTAAGAGCAGATCGCGACATTAGCAAGATACAGATTCCATCTCGCTTAGATACAGAGACGACATGTGAGCACTTCACTTTGTACAAGTGTGCCCCTGTTTGAAGCACAAACAACCACTTTCTTATCAACTATCACCACAGCCCTTTGAAAGATTAGTAGTATTTCACTTCATTGGAGAAGGAATGTTATATTCTTGATACGATCGACGTAGATCACTTGAACTCAGTTTGTCCGAGCCTATACCACTAACAAAACCACAAGACACCTGACTCGATATGTTTAAAAACCTTGATTTTTGGCCTATCCACCGTTCAATCCTCATGACAAGGTAGCAATTTAAAACCAAATTTGTATGATAAAACGGTGCCCAATATGTCCCAGTATCAACAACTCTACAAAATCAGCCCTTGCCATCCTAAAGAAGGAGGCCAAGAGAAGAAATTCAATCGGACTCGGTTACGCTTTCAATGTCGCACACTTCGGGGCAAACTGAATTAGATGAAGGAGTCCTTGAATAAACTTCTGCATGTGCACAACTGCCAAGAACTATCTACTATACTACTCGCTGTTTTTATTTTCCTGTTAGGACGTTCACGTGAGATTGCCCCAGACATTGGTTGACCGGACCTTCAAGGTAGGGAGCCACAACAGAACACGAATTACTTAATGATAAAAACATGGATCAAAGATGAAGCTGCGTAACAATCGTTTGTGACCGAGTCCGTTTCTTTCAGTAAACCTGTCGAGTTTCACAGATAACGCCTTTACTAGTGATCAGTCTTCTTTTAGCAACTTATAAGCTGTGCAATTGAAAAAACCTATTTAAGGTCCGCTTGATCTATCATTTCTAGTTCAAAACGCAACTATTATAGAAGCTCCGAGTGGTTCAGGTGCAGTTAAAGCTATTTGGAGTAAGGGGGGCAGTGTGAAAGTAAACTTTGTGAAGGAAGCCTACTTTTAGCGTTATCCGAGGGGTTTTTATAAACTTATATTCACCAACACCAATACCGTATCTCCTTGACAGTAAGCAGCTTGTAGCGTAAACCGTCTCGATTGGGCCCCTTTAAAGTTCACACTACTGTATTTTCTACTAAAAGTAAAAGCATTCCCACTTTAGGTCAAACAGAACTGTGTTATGTGTTGTTGTTGAATGCTTTTTTGCTTACTTAACATGTTATGTGCATCATTAGTTCAAACAAATAAACAATCTTTTGAGAAAATGACCTTAATGCTCTGGATGCTTTATTTTCTTCTTTATTTTAATTATCTAAAATTTGTTATTAAGACGTAGGTATAGGCCAAATTATTAAAAGTGGTAATTTCTGTACAGCTTGTTTTGAAGATACCACATACATAAAAATCTCAAAATCTATTTTTGGCCAAAAAGTCTCTTTTTTTTGTCCCAAAAAGGCGAAAAAAAATAAATTTGTATTTTTGCACCAACTCTTATGAGACAAAAAAATATACCATATGAGCAAGTTGATGCTGACGATGGTTGCCACTTGGAACAAAAAATGCCAATAATTTTTTTCTGAACACATTTATGATACTTGGCTGGCCGTCTGTGATGGAAAATTATCAAAATTAGGTTTAGGGTATCATAACACCCTAGTTCTTCTTGCTTCCAAGTTGCTTGAAAACCTAAACATGGACATAGAGATTAAACTGTCTAGAAGAGAGAGAGAGAGAGGAGCACAGAAACCAGAAACAGACCATGTTGTTTTACCCTTTAAGGATTCTGTCTTTCCAATTCAAATCCATACTATGAGGACTTTCATTCTGCTCAATTTGTAGACCCAGTGATAACAGAATCACTGAGAATCAACATGGGGAACTACTAGCTTTGTGACCAAGGACAATGCTCACAGTAGCAAAAAGGAAGGAGATGCTACATGAGTTAACACCTGATATTTAAAGAAAATGGCACTTTCATAGTAAAACAGCCACATGCTTCCAACTTGTCCCTTCCACCGAACGTAAAGTTTGAACAACTGGCATACCAGCAGATGTTACGAAGTGGATAATCTAAGAGGCAAGAGTCGCGAACATTAGCAAGAGACAGATTCATCTATCTCGCTTAGAATACCGAGACAACATTGAGCACTTCACTATTGAACAAAGTGTGCCCCTGTTTGAAGCACAACAACCACTTCTTATCACTATCACCACAGAACCCTTTGAAATGATGAGTACTTAACTGATTTTCCTCATTTGGAGAAGGAATTAGTTATATTCTTGAGACTAAGCGACGTAGATCACTTTACTCATTTTGATCCGATGCCTATAAACCACTAAACAAAACCAAAGAGACACCTATCTCGGAATATGTTAAAAACGTGATTTGGGCTATCCACGTGTCATCCATCATGACAAGGTAGCAATTTTAACAAATTTGTATGATAACTTTGCCAGATATTTTCAATATCACAACTCCTTCATCAGCCCTTGCCATCCTCAAGAAGAGGGCCAAGAGAAGAAATTCAATCGGACTCGGTTACTCTTTCATGTCGCACACTTCGGGCAAACCTGAATTTTAGAGTGAAGGAGTCCTTGAATAAACTTCTGCATGTGCACAACTGCCAAGAATGAGGCTACTACTCGTGTTTTTTTTTCCTGTTAGGAGGACGTTCAGATGAGATTGCCCACGAGACATTGGTTTGACCTTCAAGGTAGGTAGCACAACAGAACACGAATTACTCTATATGATAAAACATGGCAGCAACAGATAAACTGCGTAACACGCGTTTGTGACCGAGTCGTTTCTTTAGTAACCTGTGCGAGGTCCACGATAAACGCCTTTTACTCTAGTGATCGAGTCGTTCTTTAGCAACTTCAGAAGCTGTGCAAGTGAAAAAATCCATGTAAGGGTCGCCTTGTCTTATCATTCGCGTAGTTTCAAAACGCAACTATTATAGAAGCTCCCTAGTGGGTCAAGGTGCATGTTAAAGCTATTTTGAGTAGGGGCAGTGTGAAAACGAAACTTTGTGAAGGAGCCTCACTTTTAAGCGTTATCCGATGTTTATAAACTTATATTCAAACCACCATAGGTAGACAATGCCGTAT